>OVAX01001591.1:0-42201 GCA_900406405.1 Lepidium africanum | reverse complement strand
CATGCCAGTCCCCATATAACACATAGTGGAAAGATCAAAATTTCAAAATTGAAACTTTACCGTTTTCCTGCGCGGGGCTAATTGTGCTGATAACGTGTTATAAGAGAGATAATGAGAGAGAGAAAGTTTTGCTCTGTATTATTAAGTGTGAAGGTGTAAGTTACATTACGAACGAAACGTTCGTATTTATAGAGAAAATTTAGTTCTACTGTGCATGCATAGTAACGCGTGGGCTCCACACAAATAATATAATTTGCCGTAACTTTTGACGTTTCTTAACAAAATCGAAATTTTCATTTAAAACTCATGAAAATTTGAGCACCAAGATGTCAAAACTGAAAAGAGCACCAAAGCGTACAGTGTTAGGTGAGAATGTAGACGTAGTTGGACAAGACAAAATGTATATCAATATCATCTTCTAGTCAATACATTGTTATCAAATCGATACAAACCGATAGATAATAATATTATTCACTAAGGTGTAAATGGTAACTGCGGAATAGTGTGGGATGCGGAATCTAGTGGAATTTTTTTTTTTTTATGCGGAATCTTACGGAATTACTTGAAATCAAATGGTAACAACTGAATTTTGCTGAATGTGGAATCTGGCAGAATTTTTTTAATAAATATTTATATCGGCAAAATCTAATTCATAGCCAATGTTTTCTCTAGAAATCCATTTAATCTATATGATGTAGTGGATTGAACCATTAATGTTAGGTTTATACACCAAAAAAATATTAGAACCCAAGCTCAACCGAATCCGAGCTAAACCGAGACGGAACCAAAATAAATGAAATATGAGAGAAATTATAGATCTATTGTTTAATCATCTTTCAAATTATTTGTATTTTTATCTATTTTTATAAAAAAAATGTAAACATGAAGTTCACATTATGAAATTCACATAATGCGATTGTAAATCTTTAGTCTATACCCAAAACAAAATTTTAATGAAATTATAGGTTTTAGAGGCGTAAAATTATTTAATTAATTAAACCTATCAATACAATTAAAATTTTTTGTCATCAGATAAAGTTATATATCAAAAAGTTATACTTTGTATATGAAATTATTAATTAATTTTTTATACTATTAAATATTAGTTAAAAGAGTTAGGAAATTGGTTTAATGATCAACCACAATTAGTACTTAGTATTAATATAAGTCATATGCATGCAAAATTAGAAGAAGAAAAAACAATACAAAAATAATTCAATAGATTCAACAAAACCCAATGATAAATATAGAAAAAAGAAAAGTGTAAAATAAAAAAATTCCACGATTCCACGCCATTCTATATATACTATTTAGACCCTAAGTTTCCTAACGATCTAGACTATACTGGTGCATGATGATCAACGCAGTCAATTCAAATGGTATAACAAAAAAAGTTAAATGGATATGGTAAAGAAAAAGAGAGAGATAATTATGAGATATATTGGTGATATTATCATTCAGGATAATGGAGACTTTCGGCCGCAATTGGACAAAAGAAAAGACTTGCTACTTTTGCCGACCTTTTTAATTGATTTATAAAACATTAAATACTTAATTCCTCACCTAACAGACAAATACATTTTCTAGAAACATCCACTGATGGCAATTAGATTCATGTGACGACAAAAAGGCTCCATTGTTATAATTTGTAATTAGGCCCGTCTTACATTAGAAATCTAAAAGTTAATATCATAACCACAATTTCATACCAATTACAGATATCATTGTACATAGATTTTTGTTTTCAAAGTCAATATGAGTAAATCATATTCTTTTAGTAAGAGGTAAGGAAATAAAAGACTTTAAAGAAAAGTGAGAGATTTCTAAGCAAAATCAATCTAAACTAGTATAATAGTATGTATTCTTTCAAGAAATATCCACAAAATATTTGTAGCATGTGAAACGTTGATTATATGTGGATTGGAAAGCCAATGAAAACTTTTTATAAGCAGTATAAACTTCTGAGGATACTCTATAGTCCTTAATTAAGTTCATTTCGAGCCGCAGAACATTCTATATAGTCTGCTTCCGTTTGAAGAATTATGTTGCGAGGATTTGCATCACGATTTGAGAAACAATGATCATTTCGCGCATTCCAAATATTCCAAATAATATATGGAAAAATTTTGGTCTCATCTTGATCTAATATTCGCCAGAACAAATAATCAAGATTGTATCAAATAGATTCCTCTGGAAAAACATATGTCACAGATGGAATACATGATAATGCTCAATTTTGAATCGTTGGTGGACATTCAAAAAAAACATGATTAATGGTCTCATTATCTGCACCACATCCTGTGCATCTAGAGTCACAACTAATTCTTCTCCGAGTCAGATTCTGCTTTACTGCAATACAACCCGATAAAGCTTGCCAAATAACATGTTGTATTTTATTTGGGCGGTCCAGTGTCCAAATTTTGTTATGCAGAGCTTGAAAATTTGGACCAAATTGTCCAACTTCTAGCAAGGAAAAAGATTTTTCAGTTTGATAACCGGATTTGACCGAATAATGCCTTGTTTAAGTAAAATACCAACCCCAGTAATTAGGCCTCTGCCGCCGAGGTATAGGTATTCCCAATATTAGTTGGACATCTCTAGGCTGAAAGTACTAACGAACTACGACTTCTTTCCATGATCCAGATCAATGATCAATGAATTGGTCTATAGTCAGATCAGGAAACAAATTCAAGCTCGAATTAGATGCGGGTCTGAGAACAATATCCGGTATCCACAGATATTTCCAGACCTTGATTGTTTTACCATCACCAATTTTTCTAATGATTCCTTTAGATACTAGTGATCTAGCAGAAGAAATACTTCGCCAACCATAAGAAGGAGAAGCATTTATTTTTGCAGTTAAAGGTTTCATTTCTTTAAAAATCAAAATTTTAATTATAGAATATTTTTTGACGGTAGAAAGCCAAAAGTTTAGACTCTAAATTACAGAATTTTGAAAATTTAAAATCAATTTATTATTATTAGTAAATCAATTTTTAGTACACGTCAACTATATAAATCAATCTATCTAAAGACATTCATATGTTATTTTCATTATTATAGCACCTTTATAAACATTTGTTTGTTGTAGTAAGCTTAAAGTTAGTAGCCTTTAGACCAAAAAACAAAAAAATTAGACCAAAAAAAAAGTTAGTAGCTTGAGGTGGAAGCTACGTAATAGATTAGATAATATTTGAGATTTTTTAAAAGTTATCTAAAATATAAGTGTTTTCCTAGTATAATTAGGAACTTGTCTAATCTATATAAGGAGATGCCAAAGTGTGGTATAATTAGTGTGAGCTTAATTGTTGAGAGAATTCGTTTTTGAGTTATTTTTCTAAGAATAACAAAAAGAGAGTTATTCTTTATATAATTGAATTCACAAAAACACTTCTTAATAACTTGAACTGGTAATAGAACTTAGTGAGTTAGTGATAACAATTAAGAAAGAGTCTTAATCACAAGAAGGAGATAGAAATGAGTGTTAGATTAAAATCAAAGTTATGGGAGGCGATCTTCTCATAGTACCGGCCGAGAAACCTAATGGAGGATGATTCATCTATACAATGTCCAATGTTAAAAGCATTTACCTATACCGTATGGGCCATGAGAATGAAAATTTGCCTCAAAGCTCAAAAAGTTTTGGAGGTAATTGAGTTTGAAAAATCGGATGGAGACAAGAATAACATGGCAACAACTCTATTATTTCAATCTATATCCGAGACTCTTATTCTATAAGTCTGAGAATTAGACATGGCAAGAAGATATGAAAGGCCATAAAAACTTGAAACATGGGGCTAAAAGGGTTAAAGAAACAAGGTTGCAAACATTGATGTCTAAATTTGATCGTCTCAAGATGAAAGAAACCGAGACTATAGATAACTTTGTTGGCAAGTTATTAGAGATTTCATCAAAATCTTCCTCTCTTGGAGTAAATATAGAAGAGTCTAAGTTAGTTAAAAAGTTTCTCAAGTGTCTTCCTAGGAAGAAATACATCCATATATTGGCATCTCTTGAAAAAATCTTGGATCTTAATACAACAAGCTTTGAGGATATCATAGTACGTTTAAAAGCCTATGAAGAACTTATTCTTGAAGAAGAAGAGGCTGAAGAAGATCAAATCAAGTTGATGTATTTGGAGTCTCAAAATCAAGCGAGAAACTATAATTAAAATAATTATAGGGGATCGAGAGTAGAGGTAATGGATATTTCGATTTCTCAAAAATGATTTGTTACTGTTGTGACGAATACAAATACTTTGCATCTAAGTGGCCGGATTGATTGCTTAAGCTACAAGAGGCTCAAAAAGACACCAATGAACAAGAAACACAAGAGGGAGATGGTCTATTATTACATAAATTGTGTTTCTAAACGAAGATAATTGTATACCAAGTAAATTTAAGACAAACAACAAATAAGAAAATACTTGGTACTTGATAAGGGTGCTAGCAATCACATGACTGGAAATATAAGATATGTTACCAAACTTGATGAATCCATCCCTGGGAAAATGAGATTTGGTGATGATTCTCATATAGACATCAAAGGGAAATGATCAATATCCTTTGTTGATGGAAACATGAATGAAAAGGAGATGAAAGATGTATATTCCATTTCGGACTTAAAGAGCAACATAATTAGTCTTGGACAAGCCATAGAAGAAGGTTGAAATATATGGTTGAAACGAGACTACCTTATTATGCACGATCATGAGGATCAATTGATTGTTAAGGCTAAACGATCAAGAAATCGCTTGTACAAAGTTTGAATGGATATTAAGAACATCACACAACTACATCTATCAAAGCTAAGTGAGTCTAGTAGATGGCATTTAAGATTGAGAAATATAAATCTTGACACAATGAGGATCATGATTTAGGAAGGATATGCTAAAGGTTTTTCGACATTTAGTATCGAGCAAAAAAATGTGCATCTTGCTTGCTCGAAAAAAAAACCAGATAATTTTTTCCACAAGCTACTCTTTATCGAGCAAAGAAGATTTTAGAACTCAATTCATGGAGATCTTTGTGGACCAATCATACCATCTATAGTAGCCGGAAATAAGTATATCTTTGTTTCTCATAGATGATCGAACAAGATATATGTGGAAAATCTTGTTTAAAGAGAAAGGTGATGCATTCAATGAATTCAAATAATTTAAGGGAATAGTGGAGCAAGAAACGAAAGAAAAGATACAAGTTGTCAGAACTGATAAATGAGGAGAATTTGTGTCACAAGAATTCAAGAAACACAGACGGCACAACACGAAGAGATAACTTATTCCTAGACTTAGGCAAAGTTGAAACATAACAAAGGCTATCAAACACACGAAAATTCTAATCTGGTTCCTTTTTCATCAATATCTCATATGGAGACTTATTATCTCATGCGGAATTTGAGGCACTTTTATGGGCCATGACTTGTCTTCGTTCTCTCTAGATGTTGGAAGTTGAGTTTTTAGTAGATTGCTCGGAGTTGCTTAAGATCGTGGAGGACCCACCATCATAGCCTGCTTTTCAACCATATCTTGCTGACTACTCTCGTCTCAAAAGATGTTTTGAAAAGGTCTCTTTGACTTTTATACTGCGCGGACTGAACTTCAAGGCGGATTCCCTTGCTCGTCGAGCTCGAAGACTCTCCCGGTGCT
Source organism: Lepidium africanum (assembly GCA_900406405.1). NCBI lineage: Eukaryota > Viridiplantae > Streptophyta > Magnoliopsida > Brassicales > Brassicaceae > Lepidium > Lepidium africanum. The sequence continues at coordinate 36,554 of OVAX01001591.1, read as the reverse complement.
CAGTTTTGGTGAACAATGTTCCACCCTCCTGGACTCGATTATGATTTTGTTGTTTTCTTATAGTAAAGTTGACAAAAAAAAAAAATCCATTAAAATCCACCTTCCAATAAACCCTCTTAAGAATGATTAACTCTAATTATTAGGGGTATAAATAATTTTTAGTATGATTTCTTAATTTGTATAAGAAAACCTAGAATGATAAATATAACTTTCGTATCAAAATAGTTTTGTGGTTAGAGATGTTCTAAGTGGACCAATTTACACTGCAAACTGACTTTGCCCATCTCAAATTCTGCATAGCCTAGTCCAAATAGACTTACGTCTACAAGTTTGTTAAATGGTTTCTTTGTGGACCTAATTTAATTTCAAAAGGCCCAATTTTGTTCGGGTGTATCAGCCTGATGTCTTACTAGAGTTTTTCAGTTTTAAGGTTTTATCTGTCCTCTTATATGGGAGCTTTTATTTAGCTTTGGGTGTAGCTGTTGTGCTCGTCTTTTGTTTGTCAAAAACCCTTGATATGGGATTCTTCTCTTGCAACACCCTGAAGTACTAATGAAACCTATCTTTAGCCCAAAACAAAAAAAAAAAGAAGAAATAAGCCCAGAAATATACCTATAGACAGGTAGATAGAGATTGAAAGTGATCAGGCTTTGGTCTTTGTCAGACACAGAGGAACCTTAATTGAATTCAAGTAAAGTCTAAACAGACTTTTTCTGATTCACTTTAGTGCAAGAGTGTGATAGCACAATACAGTAGTACATCAACTGAAACTACTAATAAACCCAACCTATCTAATCATTGTGTTCTTTTATTTTCTTATTTTTGATTTCCAAACTTCTTAAAGATGAGAGAGAACTCAAGAAGACGATCCTTAGATTAAGCATATCTCAGCCTTCTTCCTCCTCTTCTTCTACATTGCTGTCTGGAAGATCATCTCAGCGAGCTCCTGCAGTTTATATTTCAAAAAGATATCATTATGAGCTTTGTGTGTCTAACTGAACGAAACAATAATCATATGTTATGCTATAAGAAACTCGTACCTGTTTAGCAGAAGGAACCTTTGGTTCACCAAACTCTTTAGCCTTCTTCTCAAGATACTCAAAGTCAGCTTTTCCTTCTTCTATTTGCTTACCAATCTCAGAGTCCCAACTTGCATATCTCTTGCGTACTAATTCGCTTAGACGTCCCTCCTTTACCAAACACACCGCTCAAGTTAATTGATTAAGCTACACTCTTTGAATCTTCTATGAAACTTATCTATTTAAATCTTAACTAACCTCCAAGATTTTGACTGCATTTCTCAGTCCACGAGCCATTGTATCCATTCCACTAATATGAGCAATGAACAAGTCTTCAACATCTGTACTCTCTCTTCGCCTGTTTTATCAATCAACATTAAGTTTCATTTTTTTTTCTTTTCAAGGTTGTAAGGAACAACAGAACATTAGGAATCAAGAAACGCTCTTACAGTTTGGCGTCGAAGTTGAATCCTCCTGGAGCAATCCCACCCTGTTTAATAACGAGACAACACATCAACAACAAATGCTACTATAAACTTCGATTCAAAACTAGTGACTTTTTAATTTTACATACATTTCTGATGACACTCATCATAACCATGGTTGCTTCTCCAATATCTGTCAGAAACTGATCTGTGTCCCATCCTGTTGAGACGAGGAGATGAGCATTATTCAATCGTGATATGCATAAACGACGTTAATAATCAAGAGAGTTGACTTTTTTTTTCATAATTACCAGTTTGAGCATCTCCAGTGTTTGCATCAATGTTCCCAAGTAAACCATTTAGTCTTGCAGTTTCAAGCTCGTGATGACAGGTGTGGCCAGAAAGCGTGGCATGGTTACACTCAACGTTGAGTTTAAACTCATCAATCAGACCGTATTTCCTTAGAAAATTTGCAGCTGTTGCAGCATCCCAGTCATACTGGTGCTTAGTGGGTTCTTGAGGCTTGGGCTCGATTAAAAGTGTGCCTGATGAAAGTAAGATTACATTGCAATTACCACACAGAGACTGAGGCGGAATAAGAAGAAGAAGACTTACCGTTGAATCCAATCTTCTTCTTGTAAGCAACAGCAGCTTCAAAAAACTTGGCCATATGATGAAGCTCTCTTCCCATATCAGTGTTCAAGAGCGTCTGATAACCTTCACGACCACCCCAGAAAACGTAGTTTTCACCGCCCAAGTAATGTGTCACCTCCATGGCCTTCTTCACCTGAGCAGCAGCGTAAGCATATACTCCAACCTCAGAGCTGGTGGCTCCTCCGTGCATATAACGAGGATGCAAGAAAAGCTGAGCTGTTCCCCACAACGGCCGGATTTTGCTTTCCTGCATTTGAAGATGAAGACGAACCGTTTTTCTTAGCACATTAAAGTAAGGTACTGGGGCAACAAAATAGTGTTTCACTCCATTATGAAATGCAACACATGAGCCTGTGTCAGAGGATAGAATAACTACAAAAAAAGTATCTTTCGTCTTCCAAAATCCAAAGGCTGACAAGAAAAGAAATTAACCAAATGAATCAGTTACCTTTTGGAGTTCTTTGGCAAGTTCGACAACTTCATCCAAGTTTTTGTTGGATTCCTACAATTTAAGCATAAATAGGTCACAAGCGCTTTCTACACTATGCACAGAAGTTAACGTTGGGCCAACAACAGCAAATGAAAGTAATTAACTAACACAAAACAAGGAAAGCTGCAAAAAAAATCCAAGATTGTCTTCAACATAACGCAGTAAAGCGGATTTATAGTTATAATCGCACAACATAATGTGATATGATATAAGTGAGCCATTAGCTGGAGTTACCTCAAGTGTATTGCCATCAGGTGCTATATCTCTGTCATGGAAACACCACCAATCAACTCCAAGTTTCTTTAAGAACTCAAAGTTAGCTCTCACTGCATTAAACAACAATCAGGAACTAACTCAAACTAATTCGCAAGTGAAAGAATCAAATAACAAAAAGCCGATCATTACTTACTTCTTCTCTTAGCCATACTCACAGAGTTAGTACCATCTTCCCACGGCCAATACTTTGTAGCCGCACCAAATGGGTCACCTCCAGTCCCTCGGAAAGTATGCCAAAACGCAACACTAAATCTAAACCAGTCCTGTTTTGATGATCAAACAAACATCATCAAAACATGTCACCAAACTTCCTCAAAGTTATAGAAACATAGGTAAAAATGTCTTACCTTCATTTTCTTCCCAAGAATCTCTTCTTCAGCGTTATACCACCTGTAAGCAAGTGGGTTTTTGCTAGAAGGTCCCTGAAAAATCCATGAACAATCGATTCATCTACACATGCAAGACATCACCTTAACTTATCTAGTTGAATCAACAGTCCATTATAACATTACTAGAGAAATTTGACTAATTTTGAGTATTATTGTTTACCTCATACTTAATCTTCGGGATACCAGGGAAGAACTCTCCTTGCCAATCATCAGAATCACTACACTTTCCTCCTAAATCCGCAGGACATGTTGGTGGATCAGCAGACTTCACACAAATTCAAGATCAAATTAACATTTAATTTCACCTATGTTGTAATGATCGAAAGATGATAAAAAAGAATGGAGCTTTTTAAGAGTCTTACCACTAGAAATGAAGCTGCGTTGAAGCAGAGAAGGAACATAAATAAATTTACTTTCTTCATGGATTCAACAGACCCTGAACGATGATAAAAAACCCAAAACCAAGTTCTTACAAATAAAATGAAAACACGATCGCACCCTAGAAAAACGAATCGCAGGAATCTCTATGGAAGAAACTCGGTCTAAACTCAGTTTAGGAAATTGGATTAAATATAATTTGAGATATAAGAATTAGTGAGATAATGATGAAACACGTAAGCGAGATTGTTTGTATTTTATATTCCAGTATTGGCCCTTACACAAAAATGAAATGGACGGTTGTGATATGATCGATGAATGAGTATTGAGTTATATAGCTCAATAGTTGGATAGAGAATGAACACTCTTTATGCGGATAACGAACGTGTAACGAAGATCACGTTCTGACTCAGCAATTATCTTTTTCTATATTTATAGCTAACGAATGATCAGTGTTACTGTCACCGTATCAAGACTGTTATCTTTTCCTAATTTCTTTCAATCAAATTTGGGATTTTTTTTTTTGAAACTTTCTTCTTATCATCTTACTCGTGAAAATTGAAGATTCATCTCATTTGGGATCCGTGACCGCAACCGAGTACATTAAATGAATATTGTCAGATAAATACTATATTTATGGGTTAGGCTATATACATTACAATCGATTTGGGCTAAAAACCTAACAAGCAGCTCTTATATTCAGCCCAAATTCTATATAAGCCGATTTATTGGCCCAAAGTTTATAAAAGGCCGATATATTAGCCGTATGACACTTTTTTGTTTTGTTTGGTCAAAAGACCCAATGAAATTAACAATATGTATATTTTTGTATCAATACACACCAATCGAGAAAATAAATATCTTGACGTTGAGATAATTTGATGGACCATCTAAATAAAATATCTTGTGAATGTACCCCTTTTTCAATTTAATAATTTTTTTTTTTTTTGTTCGTAAGTGAAACTCTGTAAACCCACTTGTGAAAAAATATCCTCACAAAAATGAAAAAGTTCAAAGCCGACAAAAACTTTTCTTAACAAAACTGGCGTCTATGGTATGGATAGCTGTGTTTTGGTGTCGCACCAAAATAAAAGAAAACGAATACATTGTGTTTTTCTTTTAAACGTTAAAAGTTTTAAAGACTATAAATATCTTTTATTGGCAAATGTCGAGAACTCAATAACAGATATTATTTGTGACAAAAGAAAAAAACAGATATTATTTGTTTTTATATAGAGAAATTGTAATGGATAATATGAAAAGTTTTCATATTTAGGTTTTAGACGTATACTATTTTTATAGGACATTGCTGCAAAGTTTTAGTCTATTTTACCCTTGTGTACTTATCAGAAAATATGTATATTTTATTTGATTTACAGAATCTCTTTCTCTCTTTTCTCTCACTGTCGCCATTGTTGCCTATTCCAATTTCTTTGTTTTTGCTTTCTCTCTCTCATTTCTTTCTCATTCGATTCTTCAACATTTCGATGTCTTGTCAAATCTGGTTCTTCATCATTACCACCATCGTGACTAACAGTTTCCACCCAAACCGCCGCATCCCTAACCCTAACTCGGCGAAGGTATGTATCCTCTTACTGTTTACCATGTCAAATCGTAGTTTTGTGTTTCAGATAGTAGGGTCTTTTGCATCAAATATTTTGTTGGTAATGAGTAACTGCACGATCACTTTGGGTTATTACTCGCGTTCGCCATTAGTTTCGCATTTTTTGAGTTTTGAAGTTTGGAATGTCATCGTTTAGGCCCTTTGTTGCACAAACTGCAATTGATTGATACATAGAACATAGATTTTAGTTTGCGTTAGGGTTAGGCTCATTTGTTTGCATAACTGCAGTTGATTTACACATGGAACATAAGTCTACGATTCGTTGTGGGTGATTATTACGGTGCCACTGCCAATTTTGTGGCCTTACCTGGTTAAACCAGCTATCTCTCCAACAACATATTGTGATTGCAGTTAACATTCCAGAATGATAGGAAACATTGTTTGATTGCAGCTAACATCCTTGGTATCATATAACTTTCTCGTCATCTCCGTTGAGTTTTTAGTTGCATACAAGAAATAGAGTAGATAATACTGGTTTCGCTTTGTAAAACACTTTAATATAGTAGATAATCCTGGTTAGCTGGGGTTTATGATTACCTTTTCTTTGGCATCTACCAATCTTCTGTTCAGAAGGCAACTACCTTTGGGATACCCACAGGAACTTCGCCGGAACATGGTTTAGCTCAGGAGCCCAGCGAGACCAACGCAAGTACTTTTACACTTTTTTGATGGAAGCATTGGTTGCAGTTAACATTGTATTTTGCATCTCTATAAAGTTTTTGCATTTTCTTATTCATTTTGCATTATTATCAACCAATGGTATTCCCAGCACGCCACTACCTCTAACCCGCCCTCTAGAGGCCCTTAGGATCCCATCGATACCGTAAGTTCACTTCCACCATTTGTTTGTAGATAACTTCATCGATTGCCCCCAACTTGTTATGCATATATCTTACTTATTTGCACATTTCTTAATCCCCTTAGTACTCATTCCAAGAAGCTACTAATTAATTTATTTATGTATTCCTCCAACGTCATGTTTTGTGTAGGATATCACACCTGATCCAAGCCAGGCTAATGCCACCCCACCAAACTCGGCAAATGACATTGATGCATTTCACAATGTGAGTTCTATTATTTTGACAAGTACTTTGTATGTCTTTCACTTCCATCCAAAACGTTGGTGGGTGTAATGGTATTCCACAGTCAGAAGTACTGGGAAATGAATCACCTATGCCTGAAATTTTGCCCAATGGCATAGTAGTAAGTCTTCTGGACTCATATTTATAGTTAACAAAACAATTTTCCACCTATTTATATATTTTGCACCTATTTTCTATATTTTGCACCTATTTATATATTTTGCACTAATTCATATATTTTGCACCTATTATATGTTTTGCACCTATTAACACATTATGTCCTCATACCATGTGTACTCGATACAACCAGCTCCAACGGCAAAGTACCACACACCTCAACACATGGCCCCACTCCAATGCTTTTTTACATGTCATGTACTTTGTACCCACATTTCCTTTTGAATGGCTTTTGCAAACTATAATGTCCATCTCAATCATGCTTATGTTTTGTACTATCTAAGCGTATTAATCTAAAATTTTTTGAATAAGACAAGTCCTATCGTGTGGAGTACTATCCTTTGGGGGAATTCATCTGTACAACTAAAACGTTTGCATCCACTGCATCCAATCTAATGCCTTTTTACATGTCGTGTACTCTGTAATTGAATTACTAGTTGTAAACTATAGTCTGTGTATTGTGCATTTGTACTTCTACTATTTTTTGAGAGATTAAGCTACTACCATGTATCACTAGAGAGCACTCTCGCCCTCCCTTGACTTTGTCACAATAACTCAAACATTCATATAACATCGTCAGGAAATTTGCAGTTAACTTATCTATTTGCACGCATTCTCCCCTATGGTACACATCAGTTTTGGCTCACAAATTATGCAGTTAACTTATCATTTTGCGCGCTCATTTAATTTTTGCATATAACATTGTTGTTGCACGGATTTTTCAGCTACCATATTTTTGGGAGCAGTACACTAACAAGGACATTCATAACTCGAGATGCGAGATCATAAATAAGAGGGCAAAGAGAATCTCACCTACCTCACAAAATTAATTCTCCAGCTTTGAAGGTTGTTGTTTGCAGTTATTAGACAGTGGAGGCTTTCTCTCTTTTGTTTTAGGTTAAGCGTTGGTGTTAATGTCACTTTGTTTCTAATATAAATGAATAAGTTGACTATAAATAATTTTTTTACCCATTATATACTGATAACTTAGAAGGGTTTTCTTCACTCGAGCACATGTTAAGTTGTCGGGTTGTCTGTTAAGATAATAATTATATGGTAAATTAATAATTATCGGTTATCTTAAAAGTTATCGATAAAATTATCTTCATCTTCTTCCTAGGTGTTCAAAGCTTATCTGCAACCCTAGCTTATCTACAACACTAGCTATGGTTGTAACGAATCTACAAAATAAAAGATATTTAGAGATAGAATCCATAATAAATATTGATGAAATCAAACCCAAGATACAAGAGTTAGAATCGGCAATAATCTACAAATCAAATATGTTATTATCAGAGTAATTTCTGATCCTCAAAGCTTCCAAAATCCAATTCACCAATACCAATTTCAATGATTTCTCCAAAAATCAAACAAACAAAAACTCTCTTCGTTGCAATTTTGTGGCAGCCATCATCGCTTCACACTCTCAAAGACTTTTAACCGATAATTATTTCTATATCGGTTAAACTACATAATAGACTGAGATTTTTCACCAATGGAATTGTGTTGGCCACAAACGCTTCTTCATCAGCAGCAGGAGATCTTCTGTGTATCTCGACATTAATTGCTCTTCTATTCCTTATAGAGCAAGTTTATTTTCTGTGGGCCATCTCAAATCCTTCATGGGCCATCAAATATCTCTATGAGATTGCTCCCTCAGGGTTAATATTATATATCCACTCATATGACCCACTGTCATTTGTTAAATCATGAGAATGTTATGTTAAATAGTTAATTAGTTTCTGTATTCATGTTATTGCTTTAATTCTCTCTTTTATATAAGACTCGGGAACTATTTTTCTGAAACACGGTTTATTAAAGATAGATTTTTGAAATCCTTTCTATTATTGCAGATCAAAATATGTGTTTTATAATTATTACACCTAGGTATATAAGACTAAAAAAATATTGAAAAGGTTTATATAAGTTTAGCAAAATCTTATATAGGAGAAAGACTAACCAGTTTCTAGATTTTTCATTGTACTTTTAACTTCTATGTATTATGTGGCATAAAAAACCTCCAAAATTCAGAAAGAAATCATATTAACAAAACTTCTACCTTTGCATAAAGAGAAAATTTACTTTGCCAAATACCTATGCTCCTATGATGATCTCTTCTAACCATCTATTAAACAAAATCAACCTACACCCGAGAATTATTTTGAATATTTCCATGAATCGTCTATACAGTATTTATATCCAGTGAGAGCTCGCTACATCGTTAATGTAAATTAGATATAGATATTACAAAAAACTGGGCTTAGCACCCCATCAAATTTCTAAATTGTCATTTATGCCACAATTTGTATACTTTGTGGATTATGCCACTTCTCATAAAACAAAATGACAATTATAACCTTATTCTCTGCTTTTGTCTCTCTAACAAAAGGATAGAAAAAGAAGAAGCCAACTAAAAAAGAAATCAACTTTGCAGAAAATGAAAACGAAAATCAATCGTTGAATTTCTTCTTCCAATTGTTATTTGCAGGTGGTTTTCTCAGATTTTGACTCTTTTAGGTGTTGTTCTTCTTCATAAGTGGAAGCACATCACAAACTTTGTTATTTGTATTTTTAGGAATTTTGAAGAAAACTTCAATGATTTGATATGTTTAAACTAGATAAAGTTCTTTGATTTTGATAAGTCAATTTGAAAAAGGAAGAAATGGTTTAAAGTTTATAGTTGACCAAAAAGTACCAAAATGGGTTGTGAAATTTCAAAGTTATGTACATTTTGATGTGTTTCAGAGCAAGAAGTATCCAATCATGGAGTCACACACTTAGGTGAATTCAACTATGATAAAAAAAAAATCTATGGTTTCATTGTTTTTGTTGATTTATTTGTGAATTTATCTCAGATGAGGATACGAGAGGTGAAAGAAATGGTTTGCCTCAAGTTCGTGTATTGTTAATTGAGACGCTATGGAATGCAACATCAGGATTTGTTGTAAAGACGTATTGTTCTTTATAGGTTTAACATGAAATTTTGGCCTCTTTTGAGAGTGGAAATCCTTGTCTGGATTGTTATGTATATGCCTACATTTTTACAACGTCCTAATCTCATAAAATGTATGCCTAAAATCTATTTTGGGAATCATCAAAGTTCGAACATGTTTATATAAGACAATTTTTTACCACACTGATTCCCTCAAAGATATGTGAAAATGTGCTGCCAATATGTGGATGTCTATGTTTACATGTATATGTCCATGTCTGTACATATATGTCCTTGTCCATCATGTCTTTTGGTCTATGTCCATGTCCATAAAAAATGTCCATGTCTATATATATATGTCCTTGTCCATCATTTCTTTTGGTCTATGCCCACGTCCATAAAAGATGTCCATGTCTATAAACCTATGTTCTTTCCCATCATGTCTTTTGGTATATGTTTATGTCTATAAAAGACATATTTTTTTACCACACCAAATCCCTCAAGGAACCGCGAAAATGTGATCCCTATATGTGCATGTCTATGTTTACATGTATATGTTCATGTCTATATATCTATGTCCTTGTCCATCATGTCTTTTGGTCTATGTACATGTCCATAAAAGACATTTTTTTTTTTACAACACCAATTCCTTCAAAGATCCGTAGAAATATGCTGCCAATATGTGCATGTTTATGTTTACATGTGTATATCCATGTCTATATATGTATGTCTTTGTCCAGCTTATCTTTTGGTATATGTTCATGTCCATATGTTTATGTCCATCTGTATACTTCATATTTATGTCTCTGACACAGACGCGGCATGTTTGGCTTTCTTCCACAAGCTTCAACCAAAAAAGTTGATATGACCATTTCTATGTCATATGTCACACACACATACACTGTTGTAATGGATAATACATCTCATGAAAGTAACTTTTTTTGTTCATTCCAACACTATATCCTTCATATGTTAAGACTCATCAACTAGTCGGAGAATTGGAATTTTGGTTAACTACTATAAGATACAACACCAAACTAGATGATAGTTCAAATCAGTGGTCAATCAAAATTGAAAGCGAAATTGATTCAAAAGAGAAAGGGAAGTCGAATTATCGCAATAAAGTGGTCAGATATATGACTTATTTGTACTTGTAAGAAGAACTCGCAAGAATCGGAGAAGATTATTAATTTGACCTATTAAAGTCCAAAATCTCAATCGTTTCCAGATAACTACTACAGTACAAAAATAAACATTAGACTCAGATAGAAAAAAAATATTTCACATAAACAAATTTAGTGTGAGATATAGAGGAAAAACTAAGAAAATGGTAGAGAAAATAACTTACTTTAGTATTCATTGTGTCACATGTGAGCACTGTTGGAGGGATACAATTGTCAAACATCCATGCCCCTAATACCACTAAAAATGGAATAAACTAAGAGAAATAAATTCAATGGCATAAAAAACAAATAAAATCTTAAATATGACATACATGACAATTTTTCCTAGATATTATGTGTTTGTTTCATATCAGTTTTTCCTTTTATTTTTAGGGTGATTTACTGAAATAGATCAGAATTATTGAAAAATTACTTAGATAGAGAAAATGTGTCAAAATTACTAGTATAGTTTTTTAAATTCGAAATATACCATTTTACCTTTTTTGATGAGTAAACAAAAACGTAATTGTGAATATGCCATTAATGAAACTTGCCACGTCAGCCGTCCGTATCTTACGAACTCCACTAAAGCAATTCAATGCAACGTGAAAGAGTTGATCATATCTTGGTAGAGATGACCTATGATAATGTATTGTATGGTAAAATTATAGATGACCCATGGTATAGTTTGTTTTTCTCGTACAAAATGTAATTTTTTACCCATAGTATAGTTGATAGTAAGATAATTTAGTGTATAGTAAAGTTACAAATGACCCATGTAGAGTTTCTTTTCCTCTTGGAAAATGTAATTTGTTACATTTGGTAGAGTTGCTAGTACAATAATGTAGTGTATGGTAAAGTTACAGATGACCCATGGTAGAGTTCCTTTTCCTCTTGGAAAATGTAATTTGTTACCTTTGGTAGAGTTGATAGTATGATATTGTAGTGTATGGTGAAGTTACAGATGACCCATGGTAGAGTTCCTTTTCCTCTTGGAAAATATAATTTGTTACCTTTGGTAGAGTTGATAATACGATAATGTAGTGGATGGTGAAGTTACAGACGACCCATGAAAAAGTTTGTTTTCCTCGGGGAAACTGTAATTTGTTACATTTGGTAGAGTTGATAGTATGATAATATAGTGTATGGTGAAGTTACAGATGACCCATGATAGAGTTTTTTGGCCTCGTGGAAAGTCTTATTTGTTACCTTTGGTAAAGTTGATAGTACAATAATGTAGTGTATGGTAAAGTTACAGATGACCCATGGTAGAGTTCCTTTTCCTCTTGGAAACTGTATTTTGTTACCTTTGGTAGAGTTAATAGTACGATAATGTAGTGTATGGTAAAGTTACATACGACCTATGAAAGAGTTCATTTTCCTCGTGGAAAATGTAATTTGTTACATTTGATAGAGATGACCCATGAAAGAGTTTGTTTTCCTCGTGGAAAATATTATCTTTGGTAGAGTTGAATGTAGTGAATGGTAAAGTTATAATTAACCTATGATAGAGTTTGTTGGTCTCATGGAAAGTCTTATTAGTTACTTTTGGTAGAGTTAGCTGCATTCGTAGAAGAATTGTGTTCGATGTTTGGTAAAGTGAAAGACAATGGTTAGTAGAGTAAAGATATCGTTCTTTTCTTGCCTTTCTTCTGCTCATCATGAATATCTGCCTTTTTATTGACATCTGGTGGTATGTCCTAAAAGGACTCATCTAGAGTGTCATCGAGTATGTCTCCGATCATGTTATCCACTCTCGGATCCCCAAGAAAAACCAACTCTATCAAACACTGAGCAAACTTTACTAAGTTCAAGACGAACTCTACCAACTAAGTAAGAGTTAAAACAAACATATTAACTCTACCAAGCTGACTATGAATTATTCCACGCTGACTGTGAACTTTACCAAGTAGAAACATGAAACAGTCAAAACCTAACTATATCAAACATGTATGCGAATACAAACTCTTCCAAACTATAACCTAACTCTACTATTCAAACCTAAATTACGAGATTGACTCTACTACACTTAAAACAAACTCTACTACACTAACAAAGACTCGTGACGAACTCTATTAATCAAACCCTCACCAATCTTGCTTGAAGTATACCAAAGTAAACTGAGATCTAGGACAATCTCTACCATACTATGAAATAACCCACAAACACACAAGAAATTCACCAAATACATAAACCCATTTTGAAATCACTTACAGTATCAGAAACAGCGATCACAACAACTTCTCCAAACCCCAAAACCCATTATGAAGACCATAAATGTGACATAAACCCTAATGTGAATGTGTCATTAAATCCTAATTCATGTACTCGAAATCAAGAGAAATTGAGAAATGAATAACGAAATGGTGAGAGGAAGACGAATCGAGAGGAAGACCAAACGCGAACGAAGAAGAAAAAAGAAGAAATCAAAAATAGAGAAGAAGTGGAAGTATCGCAAGGAAGAAGAAAGAAGAAAAAAAAGATTTTTTTTTTAACTTCAAAATGATGCAAATAGTAATTACACTTTTTTTCTAAAAAAACAAAAACTACTCTAGTAATTTTGAGATCTGCCTTATTCTAGTAATTTTTCTTATTTCTATAATAAATATATGATTAATAAAAGCAATAAATGATAAATTAATAATAAATAATAAATAATAAGAATAATAATGATAAATGAATAATAAAAATAATAAATGATAAATGACAACGATACACGTAGACGTAGCTACCAACTTGAGAACGGTGACGATACAATAAATCCACGGAAAAAGCATTGGATATTTGATTATAATCAGTTGTTAAGAAGAGTACGTAAGCTTAAGAGAATGAATGACACATTATCACCAACGAGCTTATTAAAAGTCTCACACATGAAGCCCATCGGTCAAATCTGGCATTTGGGTCTTCGGGTTAAGTTCGGGTGGGTTCTTTTCGGGTTCGGGTCTTTTGGGTAAATAAGTTTTATATTTATTTAGGATGCATTACAATTTCAGTTTAGTTTTTGGTCCATTCGGGTTCATATTCAAAATTTTAAAAACCAAAATATACCCGTATACCTGTATACACAAAAATTACTCAAAAACTTAAACCTGGACCCGGACCCGAATACCCGAAAAATATCCGTATACCCAAAGAATACCCGACTATTTTTCATAAATTACTCAAAATATTTGGAAATAATCTATAAATACTTAAATACCCGACAAATATCCGAGGACCCAGACCCAAACTTAGACCCAAATACCCATATACCTGAAAATTACCCAAATACCTAAGAGAATTTTCGGGTACCCAAGACCCGATCGGTTTCAGGTAGGAACCGGAGCCGACCTAATACCCACGAATATTTAACAAATGTATCTAATATGATAAAATGGTAAGAACTAGATCTGAACCTGAATCTGCTTTTTTGAGTTGGTTTTGGTTTGGTTCTTCGGTTCCGGGTATTATGCCCTGGCCACCCATAACTTAAATAATATAATCTTGATTACTTTCAGACGAGTCAATGTCATCTAAAAGTCGTATTATTGATCCTTCAAGATAATCAAACTCTTAGTTGAGTTTCCCTTTCAAACATTACTTGCCTCTTCAATCTCTTTATTAACTTCTTCATCTTGCTCTTCTGCTTGCTATCTATCTTTGAGATGGGTTTGTTTGGGACGAAGAAGATCGGGAAATATGAGATTGGAAGGACAATCGGAGAAGGGAATTTCGCTAAAGTGAAACTTGGTTACAACACGACTAATGGTACATATGTAGCTGTCAAAATCATCGACAAGGCTCTGGTTATTCAAAAGGGTCTAGAGTCTCAAGTCAAGAGAGAGATACGAACGATGAAGCTTCTTAACCATCCAAACATTGTAAAGATACACGAGGTTTTGTGTTTCTTCTTCTTCTCCTCACTTTACTGTCTTTCATATATATCTTCGATTCTGACTGAAAGTTTAACTTCAGGTGATTGGTACCAAGACAAAGATTTGTATTGTTATGGAACACGTTGCAGGTGGTCAGCTTTCAGACAGACTTGTAAGACAAAAGATGAAAGAATCCGACGCGAGAAAGCTTTTCCAGCAACTGATTGATGCTGTTGATTACTGTCATAACAGAGGAGTTTATCACAGAGATCTTAAGGCAAGAGACGAAACAATTGATTTCAAGCAAACTCTTTATGTCTTATAACTATTTTTGTGGGATAATCTGATTTTGGATTTGGTTTTTGCAGCCACAAAACTTGTTATTAGATTCAAAGGGTAATCTCAAAGTTTCTGACTTTGGACTAAGTGCAGTTCCTAAAGTAACACTTTCTAATTCTAATCACTTGATAAGTTTCTATGGAAACAATCAAATCCTAATCAGTTTTTTTGGTTTATGTAATTCAAAGTCAGGGGATATGCTCTCTACAGCTTGTGGGTCACCATGTTATATAGCACCAGAGGTAACAATAGCTACTTGTTGTGATGTTTAAAACCCTCTTGTGTCTTCAAATCTGATTTTGTTTAACGACGACAGCTGATTATGAACAAAGGCTACTCAGGAGCAGCAGTGGATGTATGGTCTTGTGGAGTGATTCTATTTGAATTGCTTGCTGGTTATCCTCCGTTTGATGATTATACGCTTGCAGTTTTGTATAAGAAGATTCTCAGAGCAGATTACACGTTCCCACCTGGATTCACTTGTGAGCAGAGGAGGCTGATTTTCAACATTCTTGACCCAAATCCTGAGAGGGTATCTGCATATATACAGTGATCATTGTCAACCTTTGAATCCCAAATTGATAATTAACGTCTGAAAATATTTATATGCAGCGTATTACACTAGCTGAGATAATCTTCCAAGATTCTTGGTTCAAAAAAGGTTATGTACCAGCTTTTCATCAAGTTCCAGGGTCAGTCAAGGCAAGTTGATTCACTAGATCATGTCTGAAAACGTTAAATAGCTTTTGAGTTCAATACACTGCTTAAATCTGTATCTGACTTATCTTAACTGGATCTTTCAGGATAATGTCAAGGAGATAGATGCAGCAACCGCGTCTTCAAATTTCATAAATGCTTTTCAGATAATAGCAATGTCTAGTGATCTTGATTTGTCAGGTCTTTTCGAAGAACATGTAAAAGACTAGACTTGAACTGTGTTTGCTTAATTAATTCATCTTAGCAAAAAGATTGATTTGTTTCTTTGTTGTTCTCTTCAGGTTGATAAGAAATACAAAACAAGAATTGGGTCCAAAAACACAGCACAAGAAACAATTAAGAAGATTGAAGCTGCAGCAACTGATGTTAGTTTATCAGTTGAAAGAATAAAGCACTTCAAGGTAAACTAAGATAGATACTGCAGATTCTTCAAGAGATCCTCAAGTCTAGTTAAAGATCACACAAATTGCAACTTTTTTGGTGTTGGTTAATTACCAGGTTAAGATTTTACCAAAAGAGATAAGATCAAGATCTTCTTATGACTTATTATCAGCAGAAGTGATTGAGGTGACTCCAACCAATTGTGTTATAGAAATATCAAAATCCGCAGGCGAGTTAAGACTGTACATGGAGGTAAACTGAACAAATGTTACTAAACTCATTCAGAGTCGATTAAAATTTGTCCAGTTTTAAACTCATGAAATTGGCTATTCTAACTTGACAGTTTTGCCAGAGCTTATCGAGCTTACTTACCGCAGAAGTAAGCTAAAAGCCATAAATTCTTAAGTAAAATGCTTAGAAAGATGATGAACAGAGGAAGGAAAAAAAGAAAATTTTGCAGATTCAAGTTGCAGTAAAAGGAAGAGAGGAAGACAATGGAGAGGAGATCCAACTTAATCTTGCTTGATCTCTACTTTCTGTAATCTTTCTTCTTCTTCTTTTTATTGAATTTAAACAGAAAAATATATATACACACATCAGAAATAAAAAAAACTCATTTACTGATTGGTTACATAATACGGCCACTCAACAAAATTTTGAGGACATGAACGATAGAACATCGGAACAAAAACAACATACAATGATCCTTAAAAGTTAATTTAGATCTGTCGGAAATTATAATTTCACGAAGATATTGAAAACAGAAAATGTAAATGAAATTAAACACCATTTAATAGTGTTTTGATTCTTCTTAGTAAGGCTTCTCTCCAACGTAGTTACCTGGTGGGTCGTAGTTACAAGTAATAAAAACTCCGGCACCGTTCTCACAGACCACACGAGCGCACCCGAGCTTTTTGGTGTCACGCCACACCATCTGAGTGTAGTGACCACACATTCCACTTCCGTCACATGAGTTGGTGTTGTGGTTGTAGGATCTTCCTTCAACGACCCATGACTCCACCGCGAAACCTGGTGTCCAGTCTGAACCACTTCCCCAGAACAGGTTCTCACCGTATGGCCCCGTCGAATGGATCAATGAACAGTCATAACGCCTCTGGTGAGCCCACCATGATGCGTAGCTAGCGACCCTGTGGTCCCACACCAATGGTGGTAAACCTGATATAGAAAATGAAATTAGTTTCACCAAATGAATAACAATCACAACATGATATATTGATATATATCAACGTAAACTCAAAACAAAAAAAAATTAAAATCTAAGGCATTTAAACTATAACAAATTTTTGATTATTATTAGTATGGCCTAATATTCTAACACAATCCGAATTGAATCGGACCCTAATAAAATTTTAGTATGGACCTAACTAACGCTTAAAAATTAGTCCAAGAGAGGAAAATTGTTACGTACTTTGCATATTGCCCATTTAACATATGGGGATATTCTCACAATTATCAAAGATATATGTAACTAATGAATACCTAGACTTGCACGAAGAGTGTTATGTGGGTCAAGAAACAATCTAGGGAATGAGCCAGCCGGTAGGTTTGGGGTAACAGGAGGCCGATAAACTGGCTTGGGGCTCGGGGTCGGGAATGGCTTAGGTACGTAAGGATTTGGGGTAGTCGGTGGCCTTGGACGGTAATAGTCTGCGTGGACTGCTTGGAAAGCGACCAAGAGAAGAGATATTGTGAAGACAATAACTTGGGTCATCGATACATTTGTCGCCATCCTTTTTGGTGTGGCTATGAAATATGGTTTCTGGCTGGTGAAGGGAAATGGCTTTGGTGAGTGATTATTTATAAGTTATAAATTCATGAATAATTATTGTACTTTGGACCTTTGAGGAGAATGTCAACTGCAATATATGTGGCTTCCATGTTCGATTATGGTTACCACTCTTTTATGTGTCGCTTTGGTAAAACGACCTTAATGGTTAACTAATAATCGTTAATAATTAAGGGGTTTTTAATGCAGTTTTTGTAATCGTATACATGTATTGGGACCTTCTTCATTGATTAACTGGAAAAATGTCAATCAAACACACTACTTTAACATCGTACTATTGAAATAACAGATTAAATATTCAATTTGTAATTCACTTTTTAAACAAACCCCCAATTTCGATTTGAGTCAGCAAATTGAATCCGTCATTCCCAAATCAAAATTGTCTTTAAAATCGAAAGCTAAATCGATTTCAAAAGTTCGATTCAGTTTCTATTTTTGTTCTGAAAAATCAAAAGCTTTAATTTCTCTTTGCTTTTAAAAATGAGCTCAAGAATGATACATAAAAGTAACAAAGACAATATTTCAAACCGACAAATTTGCGCTCATTCTTGAAAAAAAAGAGATAATCAAGCTTAAATTTCTTCAGAACAAATATAAAAATTGAATCGAATTTCCAAAGTCGATTTGGCTTTCAATGTTAGAGACACTTTCGATTTGAGATTAATAACATCTTCAATTTGCCGAGTCAACTCAAAATTGAAGTTTTTTTATTTAAAGTCAACTGCAAATTTGAATATTTAATTCAGCATTCCGATGTTAAATTAGTGGTTTTTGGTAAGTAGCATGTTTAATTGACATTTTCCCATTAATTAACTAATATCCAGTGTTTTGAAAATCGGATCGGGCTGGCCGATCTGACCGGTTAGACCGTAACTCGCTACTAAAACCGGTCCGAGTTGAATTAAAATCCGGATTTAAGTTAAACTCGTAAAACCAGACAAAAACCGGTAAAACTGGTGACCCAAATCAAAATTCAAACTCGGTTCACTAACAATTTACATTTTTTTTTTAAAAATTTTAGTATTATTTTTCTTCTTTTCCTAAAAAAATAAAATTAGAAGTCTTAAAACTAAAATTTACACCATAAAAGTCTGTTTTTATTATATTTTCCAGATATTTCGATTATAATTTATAACTAACAGAGATGATGTTTGTAATTAATGTTTATAAATTACAAATAACAATAGATCATTTATATAAATCTATTACTAATATGTATTATTTTATATCTTTTATTGTGTTGTCAAAACTAAAAATTTAAGTAATTTGAAAAAGACTAATTTAAAATACGACGAATATAATTAAATAAAATAAATTGATATTTTCTTTCATGAAAAAATATTAATTTAATAAAGTATTTTTTATTATTTGAAAATTTGCTTACTTATTTATTATTTGAAATTTTTTTTGTCAACAATTGGATCGACAAGACCCGATTCATAGCCTAAAGTCCACCCCTAAAATCCTTTTTTAAGCTACCATAATGCAGCGGGTAGGAATAGAACCCTGATGCTAAACCATTAGCTGGATCATCCTAACCACCAGACTGAGAGCAAGTCGGCATTATTTGAAAATTTCAAATGTGTTATATTATTTTGTAGAATATCATATTATTCATCTTGTCATTCTTGTCATATTTTTAAGAATCATGTCTTATATATATATATAGAATAAAATATAAAAATTTGGTTCGACTGATTAAACTGGTCCGACCAACTATCCATTAGTATTGCCGAATCGGTATCCAGTCCGGTTTTAAAAACATTGCTAATATCCCAATAGTTAATTAATATGAAAACTTTATAATTATAATTCAGAAAAGTACAATATTGATAAAATTTAGGAACTTCACATATACTCGCAGTTGTGTTTTTTAATTTTTGTGGATAAAATTGTGTTTTATTCTTTGTAAGTTGTGATTGGAAGTTAAATAAAATTCTCAACAATGATATGAAGATGTATCGATCAATGATCACAAGGAAAATATATGAGTTGATTTATTAATATCAAGTGGCATAAGGATAAGTAAATAAACTAAATAGTTAAGACGATATAATTTTCTCTTTCTAGCTGAGAGAGATTTTTTTGCTTTTGGCGTTTTTCAACATCGACGTCTCTTCTTTGATGATTATCTTTCAGAGACGGCGTTTATTTGGTCTTCGTCAGTTGAAAGTAACTTTCCGGTTTACCGGTGACTGTCCAGAGTCTTATCTCCAGTAACTTGTGTTTGTTCCGGTGGTTTTGTTGGTTTAGCTTGTTTTTTTTTCTTCTCTTTTTTATTTTGTCTCTGTTTTACTTTTGATCGCCGTATAGCTCTGGAGTTCATCTCCGGTTGTTTGTTCTGGTGTATTGTCGGTTGTGTTTTCTTATCTTCTCTTTTTCCATTTTTGTTTTTAGATTTCTAAGATTTTAAATCCAAATTTTTAGGCTTCAATTTTACACCTTAGTTTGTTTGCTTTGTGTTTATATGATGTGTTTTATGCTTTTAATAAAATCTAGATTCTTTCCGGTCTTAGTATTCCAATTTCAAATCGGAGAAGGCAATCTCCTTCTCGATTTCTTCGATGATTGTTGAAACTTTATCATTCTCCAATGGTGTTCTAGTTCATCGAGAAGTGTCGATATCATAATTACTTACCTTTCGTAAATTAGATATGCATTCCATAATAATCTTTTATATAATAACACATAATTGTGAAATCATATGTATGACAAGTGATTATGGTAAATGATATATACGATTCTATGTAGACAATTAATTAATTCTAGATTTACATCCATTCACACATTTGTTTCTAATCATTTATACGATTAGATTTTTAAAATTAAATAGAAAATGATTTATGGCAAATCATTTGCGAAATCATATATATGGCAAATGATTTATACGATTCTATGTAGACAATTAATGATTTCTAAATTTACACCCGTTCACACATTCATTTCTAATCATTTATACAATTAGATTTTTAAAATTAAATACTGAAATTGAATACATAATTGGAAAGCAACAACATTATATAATTACTATTAATTCCTGATGTAATAGCCGTGGGCATATTTTCGGTGTTCTCAATCTATAAAAATACACAAAATATTTTGAAATTAATGTTTTTAAAATAATATTGCCCGATAATTTAATAGTAATTTTTATACTTCTCCAGCATATTCGGCTAAGTTGGCCGCAGATCGGTTTACAATTTCTGAGCAATGTGATCAAACATTAAAAATCTTGATTCCTCTGAATCATCTCCAACTTTCACAAAAATGTAATACCTATAAAAACATTAGTATATGTAATTAATATAGAATAAGAACAAATTTGGAATATTTACATAATATATACAA
The DNA here is from genome assembly GCA_900406405.1 of Lepidium africanum. Taxonomy (NCBI): domain Eukaryota; kingdom Viridiplantae; phylum Streptophyta; class Magnoliopsida; order Brassicales; family Brassicaceae; genus Lepidium; species Lepidium africanum. The sequence goes on along the minus strand of OVAX01001591.1, from coordinate 15,496 downwards.
TTTATTTTAAACAAAAATGTATCAATAAAAGGATATTATGTAACGTGAATATTTACATAATATGATTCACGTTAAAAAAGGGTATTTATATCTACAATAATTCGATTAAATCAGTCTTGAAATTGTGAAAAATTCAATCTATTCCGACGATTTCATATTTAAATAGTGTAATTTCAAATTCGTTATTTAATATAATACTCATTCAGCAAAAAAAATAAATTTAAGTTTATAAAAAACTTACTTGGAAACGACTTCAGTAATATTTGATGTACATATTGTACAATACCACATTCGATTCTCTAAAACTTCAATATATTCATCATCGTCTCCTTCATAACAATCAATATGAAATACGTTCTTGTTGCATTTTTTAATACTTAAATAGCACCACTCATAATCATCATCAATATCAATGATTGATATCATGGTAACATATGATCTAATCTACAGTTAAAATATGTAATGTTAATATATGGTCATAATTAGTAAATTGCATATATAACAAATTTAGAATTAATAGATTTTAATTACATTAACTGTATTGGAAAGTTCTTTGAAAAATTCACAGGAACAATTGTAGATGATTTTTCAGCTAACTCAGTTGACGAAGGTACAACCACTTGCAAGTTCTCATCTAGGAAACTAAAAAGGAAAAAGTCATATTTTAAAATTAACCAAAATAGATTTTAAATTTTTTTGAAGTAGATTGTTACATTGATCGTAATGCTAACACATCAGGGATTGTGTCATTAAAAAATCACAACTGTGTACATTCAAAAGCATTACAGACTGTTATGTCATCTGCAATTTACGAAAATGAAATTTGTTGATTAGCATTAACAAATAGTAAATAATTTGTTTATGATTAAGAATTTATTTTGAAATTTAAATTTACCTCTAAACACTTTGATATTATAAAATTGCATGACAACAATTGCTTTATTGGTAATTCCTGATGTAATTTTCTCCTGCAATGTCTCAGCATGTTTCCCTCAAAGCACACATTGAATTCGAGCATCACTGTATATAATTTAATTTAAAAATTAATTATAAAAATATACAAATAATGATGATTTTAAATATGAATTAGAAAATATACTTAGCATTACGAAGATCAAAATGAATCTACTTCGTTTCTTTGCCATTAGTCTTAGTGATAATTATAGGATCCCAATGTATTAGTTGCCCATTAACATCTGTTCAAATAAATTTTTTAGTAGGAAAATGAATTTCTAATTATTTTTTACACGATTTACTACCGGTCTAATGATATAGAAATACTTAATGATCTAAAATTAATAAAAAAATTAATTATCAAAAATATATTGCAGCTACAAAATTACTTAAAATAATTTTTTTGGTAACTCATAATAACTCACCAATTAAATAATTATCAAGATTATCGGCAAGTAATTTATTGTAATCCGCAAACTTCAGACCAAATAAGTCATTCAGAAAATGATCAGTTTTCCTTACAGAAATAGTGTATACGAATGAAATCTTGAACTTATGTGAGCTGGTTTTGTAAGAACCAGTTGCTGGATACACTTGGAAATTACTAATCAACTTTGTCTCTCCTTCTTTCAGTAGATTACTGAATTCTTCAATTACATCTTTTTTAATCGTTCCATGTATTTGGAACCCTAAAAATAAAGAATTTTATAAAAAAGTGTAACATTTTTATAAGGAATTCTAATAATAAAAAAATTGAATAAATTATTAAATTAATTAATAAATAATAGATAATAACTTTCTTGATCATCAACCAAAACTAATTCAATTATCTGGCCATACTCTTTGGTAAATGTTTTCCATAGTCGAATAATTTTAACTTTAATCCTCCATTGAGATCTTAGCATGACAATTGAATTTAACACCATTTCTTCACGGAATTAACGTAGAGGTAAAACGATTTTTTTTGTTAGGTGTTTGAAATGATGTATTGATTTTTTCGGGTGGTAGGTGTTTCTTATATAGAGTGTAAGAGTTCAATGTAGTTGCCACATAATACAATTACATATAAGGCAATCATGGATATCAAATTTAAGACAATTGATTTTTACCGAAATCATATGCATTTAAAGTAACTTATATGATAAAGAAATTCAATTAGTTACCGTAATTTGTATGGTAAACATATTTATCGTAAATGAATAATTTTTATTATATAGGAATAATATCTTTTTATGTATAGTAAATTATATACTCGATTAGATGCATATATTAAATGATTTCTAAATTTACAATATGGAATATGGTAAACATATTCAATTAATTAACATAACTTATATGATAAACATATTTATGGTAAAAATTTGAATAATATTTTATTATATAGCCATCATATCTTTTTATTTATGGTAAATTATTTACTCGATTAGATACCTATATTAAATGATTTCTAAATTTACATTTTTTCATTGATTTAAATCGTATAAACGATTTTATATATACAATTATTGATATATTCCAAAATTACATTCAGACATACATGATTTATGGTAATTAAATTTAAGACATAATTTGTGAAATCATCATATTTAATTTTCCAGATGTTCATACAAATCAAATTTAAAGCATATGATTTCGAACCATCATATTTAATTTGCGAAATCATCATATTTAATTATCCAGATCTTTATTGATAATCATATATATAATTCAATTTAAAAATTAATAAAAGAATTAATGATCATTAATTAGTGTTTTCAAAATTGTTAGTATTATACTTCCCAAACTACCCTCACAAAAAATGAATTAACCCATGCCATTAAATGTAATATTTTCTAGATTGTAGGAGTAAATCTCAAAAAAAGTTTCATTTTATTATATAGAAGATTTATCAATATTGATATATCTAATTTGTTGTTATTTTCAATAGACTAAAGGATATGTTGTAAAAAGAAAAGTTGATTATACATCATGGAGTGTCATGGTATTTAAGAACGTTTAATAATTTTTGGTTGATCTCCATTTAATTTGATTGTTTCAGACTGAAATTATTAATCTAATTGTCATATCTAATAGAACCAAAGAACTTGAAATAGAGCACAAAATAGCTCTAAAGCCAAGTGAAAGAGATAAAAAACTGATCACCTCATAAACTATCGGCGATCTTCCTCTATAATTGCATCCAACCAAGCAGGGGAACCTGATGCCAGATAGGACATTGGTCGACCTTCTCTAGTAACACTATGTGCAATTCTGCGGGTTGCTCTATTAGACTGAGCCTTCGATGCTTTTAAATCAAGTTTAGAAAACCTGCAACTTAAAGTCTTAACTTCATCCAGAGTGGAAATGAACCTGGGCCATTCGGGAGGCCGACGAACTGCATCTAAAACCAACTTTACTTCAGTCCAAAGTTCAATGTTTCAACACCTTAGCTCAACCATACTTCGTAATATTTAATATTTTTTCTTATTCTTTTTTTGTTGTTGTCAATCAATATATTAATAGAAGCAACACCAATGGTGAAGAAAAAGTTTACAACACTAAGCCATTAGCTGACTCTCTAATAAAACGAGCAAGAGTATCAACTTTATGTTTAGAGATCTCGGGATTACATGAAGAGAAAAAGCACGAAAGAGGAATTTCAACCTAGCAAAGTCTTCCTGATAGGGTGGGAAGATCAACCATTCATCTGGATGTAAGAAAATCTTCCGTACGTCCATGCAATCCGTATCTATCTCCACTTCTAGAAACTGAAGCCAAATCATAGATTCCATCGACCAAAGAACCTCTTCCACCTCTGAATGTAGAGCTGTAAGGCTCCTTTGAATTTTTCGAGGTCCCATGCAGCCACCAGACACATAATTTAGGAAATTAACCCATCTAATCCTAGAGTGAAGGTCAGAAATCTTCCATGACCCATCAATAAAATATCTGTAGCCCGTAAAGGCCGGTTTACTGGTCAAAGGTCTAGACACCTATGACCAAATCGAATCATAATGAATTGATCCTGGTTGGCTGGCAAGGTAAGGTTGAAGCCTCACGTTTGACCATTCTCCACAACATCCGGCTCTGTTTGGGATAACAAGCCACATGGGTCTTTGTTAGTACCAAAGCAGCAATCATTTCTCGCTTTACAGATGTGCCAAATTAGTGAAGGGAAAATTTTGACATCCATTGAATCTAGGATTCTCCAAAAGAGGTAGTCAAGATTATACCATATCGATTTCCTTGGGAAAATATCTACAAGTGAAGGGATAGACGATAATGCCCATGTTTGAATTGCTGGGGGACACTCAAAAAGAACATAACTTATGGTCTCCTCCTCAGCCCCACATCTACTACATCGAGTATCACAGTTGATTCCCAGATTTTTCAGGTTCTTCTTAACTGCAATACAACCTAACATGACTTGCCATATAAAATATATAATCTTATTTGGGCAATCTAATTAACAAATTTTTGATTGTAATGCCCATAAATTTGGTCACTGAGTACCAAATTCCATCAGAGATTTACTCTCCTCAATAGTATACCCATATTTTACCGAATAACAACTAGTCTTTGTGTAATGCCAACCCCAATAATCTGGTCTTACCCTTTTTGAAAGTGTTATACCCAGATTAACTGAATATCCATATGAATGAAATATTGTCTTAACAATATCTCACACCAAAATCTTGTTTGAGAATCAATAAATTGGTCAACAGTAAGATCTGGGTAAATACTCAGATCTATACCAATGCCGCTCTTGGGTGAAAATCGGGTATTCATGGGTCTCTCCAAACCACAGTAGATCTACCATCACCAATTTTTCTAATTAACCCTCTATTAACAAGTAATCGAGCAGAAATGATGCTTCTCTAGATGAAAGAAGGGTTTGAATTTGTTATCGCCATCATTGGGCAGTGATTTTTAAAATATCAACCACGCATGACTTGGGCAAAAATAACAAATTAGGAAAATCAATCAACCTCCAAACTTGTTTTGACAAGAGTGCTGAATTAAACTCCTCCAAAACACAAAATCCTAATATACCTTCCTGTTTTGGACGATATAACTTTTTTCATTTCATCTATTGAATTCCTTTTGATATTTCCGAATTTGACTACCAAAAATTTGCTATAGATTAATTTAGATTTGTCACTATAGTCTTAGGTAATATATAACATGACATAACATATGTCGGCAAAGCTGTCAGAACCGATTTGATCAAAACTTCCTTACCACATTTGGATAAGAATTTTGAAGACCAACTATTAATTCTTTCTTGTAGTCTTTCCTGGAAAAAGGCAAACACTTTAGTTTTTGCTTCCTCAATATTATGTGGAAGTCCTAGGTAGGATCTCGTACCACCCAAAAAGAGATTTAAGACAAGGAGACGTTGTCGCCTTATCTTCTTATACTATGTACAGAAGTTTCCAAAAGAGTTTCGTTTAAATTCCATTTTTCATTGAACCTGAATTTTAATAAAAGATTTTCGTTTAAATTCTATTCAACAAGGTCATAGGCTTTGCTCATATCTGTCTTTATTCCCATAAACTTACCCTTCACGGTTTGATATGTGTGAAGAGCATGAAAAATTTCTTGCGCAATTAGAATGTTATCAGAATTCAGTCGACCAGCCACAAAGACGGATTGTGATTCCGAGATTGATTTTGGCATTAATTTCTTTAACCTTAAGCATAAAACCTTCGAAATGATTCTATATCCAACGTTATAGAGAGTACTTGGCCGAAATTCTGTCATCTTCGTTGGTCTTGAAGTTTTCGGAATTAAATAGATATTCGTCTTATTTAATCCTTGTTCAAAGGAACTAGTGGACATAAAGTCATTAACCATTTTAATTGTATTTAGTTTAATCACCTCCCATTATTTTTGGAAGAAAAGAGCAGTCATTCCATCTGGTCCCGGTGTCTTATTCGGGTCCATCATAAAAAGAGTTTTTTTTTAATCTCTTCTTTTGATAGTTGACGTAGAAGCATATGGTTATCAATATCTGTAATCCTTGGTTCGATTTTAGATAATTGATCAGGACCACAATTTTACCAAACATGGAGAAAAAATCTGAAAAGTATCAGGTAGCTTCTCTAGTAACATTCTCTTCATTGGTTACCCAATCCTTGAAATTATTAAATAGTCTAATTATCCGATTCTTCGCCTTTTTCTGTAACCGTTACTCTTTAGCGACAGGAAAGACCTTTCCATCCTTTCTCGACCGTTTCCTTAAAACCATCCTTACCAATCCATCATTTATCAAAGATGAATTGATGTCCTCGTTTAAATATTTACATGAAAATATGAGAATTTTAAAATCAAATATATAAATAAGTGAATCATGAAATAAGTAATCAACAACATAAAGTATATAACGAGTAAATCATGAAAGATTCTCAGCATATCCTGCATCTCCCATTGTATCATTGAGAAAGAGATCTTCTTGTTTAAAGTTGGGAACATGAAAATCACGACACAATCATAGGATATGACTCTATAATGATTTTTGTATCTCATTACAATCAGGTAATCATTAAGACCAAGATATTTTAGTATTCCTAATTTAAAAACAGATCAGAAAGATCACAAGATCCACGTTCCAATGCTTAGAAAGCATAGAGACATAAACTGATAACAAGTTCCAAAATACTCTAAGATGGAGCATTATAAGGGAGATCAATTTAAGATTACGTAAACACTAAAATCCAACATATAAGGATGCACTGTAAAAGGATTACGATATATAATTTTTAGAAACTGCACAATCACAATCACTAACATCATACGTATCCTAATAAATCTCTTAAAAGATTCCATGCCCATAAGACAAGATTGCATGTAATCATCATTCCAAAATGAGTACACGTTCATTGAGCAAATGAAATCCATATTGAAATTTGATTCATAAAAGCTACATATCATGATTTGAAAACCTAATTATGAATCAGAATCGAAAAATACATAAGAGCATTGAGGGTTATGATCAATTTCTACATATGAAATTTTGAATCAATCAACACCACCAAAATTAAACACATCAGATCCCTAAATCGAGATTCGATAGGGCAATAGATTAGGGAAAACATGACAGTTCTTGTGATTTTGGGTAATCATGGATTCCGATTTTATGAGTATCGTCAGTTGAAAAATTTCTATAATCCTGAATCCTAAGGAAATCAGGATCCGCCGACATCTTATGCCATAAGAGGGCCAAATTGACATTGATGATTTGATCAAAAGAAAATCCTGACATCAAAAATAATAGTATAGAATGGAAGACGTAGATTGTCTTCAGATCATCGAGATACATCAAAGACATAGAAGAGATTTGTAAAAACCTTGGAATCGCCATTTCATCGCCTTCATCGCCTTCGGCCCGAGCTTTATATTTTTTCTTATTCTATAATGTTGTTTGATATATTATTCAACTCATTTTTTTTCTTTTCATACAACAAACACAAAATTATGAAATTTTCAGATTTTCAAAATAACATATATCATCTTTATGCCGTTTTTACTATGTCAAGAACAATTAGACCAAGTGGATTTGCATATAAAATTATATTGATGAGAGACTTCGATGCTAAATCAGATCTTATTAATGGAATAATACTTCAAATCATAAAAAGGTCCAAGAGATTTATTAAAGCTAGGATTGATGGTAAAAAGTTATACCCTAGATCCCCTCCATGTTATGTCCTCCTTCGATCTTCGTTTACCTCTGTAATTCCACTTCTTCGTTTTCTTCCTTGACTAACTTCAGATCTCTATTGCATATCAATTCCACGTTATGTTCTCCTTCCATCTCTATTTTCTCTAGCCATGTCCATAATCTCAAGGTTAGTCTATGTTTTGTGTTTCAACATCTCTTATGATTTCGAAATTGATTAATATTGGCTTCTCCTTTCATTGTAGATTGCTTGAAATGAACTTTTGCAGTTTAAAACTCTCAATTTTGACTTTTTGACTTATGAGCGACATCAAATTTTACACTGAAGAGACTCAATGGTTCAATTTTGAGTTTTTGTTTAATGAGCAGTACTAAAGTTTACATTGCATTTTTAGTTAGATCCTTTTACATTGCATTGCGTCATCATACATCCTCATCGACCCAGCAGATATAATTTCACACTATATTTTAATAGACTTTTGGATAAACTAGGATCCGATACTTACTGGGATTTAAGGAAAAATATATGTGTGGACTTTCTTCCCAAGAGGTACTAAGTACTTACCTTTACTTATCTTAGCTTACAATTCCATAGAGGTTTTGTGATTGCTCTTGGAAGGCCTATTTTCTTGTGGCTAAACCTGCAGGCCAATTTTCCTTTTTCTCTGAACACAACGATTCAGACAACAGTGGCTCTATCAAGGTAAAAAGTTACAGTTTTGAGAACTTTGGAAAGAAGTTGGATTATTTTGGACACGAATCTAGCTCAGTATCACAACAATTTTTGCTAGCAACCGTCATTATGTACGTCTCAAACACAACTCAAAGAGGAGCTTTTGTTCCCAAAGTCAGAGGTCAGTTTGATATATATAACTTGAGAAGCAAAAAGATGTATTTGGCACAACACATACATTGTTAAATCCATTTTCTTCAAATGAAATCTTGTCTGAATGCTCAGAGAGCTGTGGTAACATCTTAATAACAGTAAAAGGAAACACAGTATTGTTCTTTAGTAGACACTTGATTACATCTTTGGATGAGACAAGCACTAATTTAAGATGTCCTGTGATGAAAGGGGAAATGTAGGTAGCTACAAAAGTGATATATGCAAAGAAACAAGGAAGAAATAATGAGAGTAAGAATGTAGTCACGAAGATAAAAGTTGTGGTAAATGGACTGAGCTTGGGGAGTGAAAAAAATCCTGTCTTTATGATTGGTTCCCCAGATTACTTTGGTACCAGCCGAAAGAGTTGCAACGCTTATTGATACGTTAATGTCGAGGACCATTTTGATCACATTGAAAATAATTGAAACATTTTGAATACTTAATTGGCTAAAGCTGTTATATTTTGTCTATACCATGAAATAAAATGTTAATATTCAGGTTCTTTAAACATTAGATGTGTGGATATGTATTACTTCACTTTCTTTCATTCCGAAGAACGATACAAATCGTTGAAAGCTCTGTTTCTTGCTATGTTTAAAGCTCTGTCTAAAACTCTGTTTAAAGCTATGTTGTTATGATATTGGAAGTGTTGGAGAACACTCGAGCTATGCACTCGACCAACAACAGCTCGAGTGAAGTTGAAGAGCTGGAGAAAGACTACATTCGACCACCAGACTCGACCAGATTCAACTCGAGTGTAGCCTTGGAGCCAACAGACGAGGATATCATGCACGTACCAGCTGGAGCAATGACGAGATCAAGGACCAAACTCTTCAACCAAGCCATTGGTGGACTCATCAATCACATCCAAAGTCAATAATAATATCAACCAAGTCGAACCACACTGGTTTCAATTTGCATCAGCAAATGGGTGTGTGATTCGATAGCACTTTTTTTCCCTTAGTTTGTTTTGTCCCAATGTATTTTCTAACTAAGGTTTTTAATGAGGCTTCTAAATCACACATTAAGAGACCTATTATGCTAAATAAGAGACTCGGCCCATTATCCTTTCCATCTAGGGTTTTTGTTTGTCTCTTCTATTTACACTTATGTTCCAAACATTTGTCTCTTCAATTCGTTTCTTAATCAAAAACTTTCTCTGAAAATTGTTTGATATATTGGTGGGTAATATCCAAAAGCAAACGAAATACCAAAGGACTTCCGCATCCTTTGTGCAACTTAACGATCCATCTTCGAGTTTCTCAATGTCTCCATCAAGTTCTCTTAAGCTTAATCTATCATTTTATCTTCTGAAGTGTCGATCTAGTGAGGTTTATGTCAAGTGGTATCAGAGCCACTTTAGAAGTTGAGTATTCGAATCCTCTATCATTTATGTCTTTTCATATTCTTCGACTTCATCTTCTCATCTCTCACTATTCTGTTCTTATATAAGAAAACTATTAAAAATGTGTTAGATTTTATCAGATCCGAGTTCATCATTGTGTTCCTTGTTGATCTTTGTCATTTACACATTTCTGGGTTTAAAACTCGTGTGACTTTTCAGTTCCTTAGACATGAACTGCATTTATGTTTTTCTTTGTGTGACTGTTCAGTTTCTAAGTGATCTTTGTATCAAATCTGAAAATAGGTTGCTGGATCTCTTAGTTTAATCACCATTTCATGTTTGTCTGTTCATATTCCTTAGTGAACTCGTGCGTTAAAACTTGCAGAAGTATTTTTCTGTTGTTAAAAATCAAATATGAAGCATTGTGGTGTTCTAGAAACTACACTCGATCAAGTGTGTTAGAGGGTGGTGATCGAGTGTACTCTCTGTTTGGCTGAACACGAATTAACTTGTCAATTTTTTCGATCTTGTTTGGTTTATTATTTAAAACTCAATTCTTGGACTCTTTTACTGGGTTTGTTATTGTCAAATTGCAGGAAACATGTATCAAGAGGATGACAAAACTCCACAATGCATCAACATTAAACTTTTGATTGAAACTATGGAGATATTACTGGAAAGAAAACTATAGACAACATTAGATCAGATGTTTGATGCTTTCCGACATGAGATACAATCTGAGGGTCAACATAATTCTCCAAATCGATCTAAGCATGGAAACTCGGATTAAGAGCCATGCCTTATCTCTTCACAACATGACAAGAACGAGGGAGAACGTAAGAAGTCTAATACTGGTGGTGACAAAATGGCTAAATAATACTATGGACAAAAGAGTGATGGTTCTAGGAGGAGTCATAGAAGCTATAGAAAGAAGGAAGCTCCAAATCGTATGCTAGATAATCTTGGAGGACTCAAGATCAGTAGACCAACTTTTCAAGGCAGAAACAATCATGATGCTTATCTAGATTGGAAAACCAAGATTGAATTGGTCTCCAATTGCCAACATTATGTAGAAGAGAATTGTGTGAGAGTAGATGCTACTGAATTTACGGACTATGCTTTGAGCTAACGGGATCAACTTGTCATTAACAGAAGAATAAATGTAGAGTATCCAATCTGTATGTGGAAGGACATGAAAGCAGCCATGAGAAAACAATTTGTACCTCAGCATATCACAGAGATTTGCACCAAAAGATGAGGAGACTCACCCACAAAAACCGGTCTGTTGAAGATTTCTATCAAGAGATGGAAATACTCATGCTCTGAGCTGACATTATAGAAAATAGAGAAGCAACTATGGCTAGTTTTTTGGGTGGTTTAAACCGAGAGATACAAGATCGATTGGAAATTGAGTATTATGTTGAGATTGAAGATATGCTACACAAGGCTATTTTGTTTGAGCAGCAACTAAAGCCCAAAAGCCACACTCAAGCATCATACTCGTGCAACACTAGATTGAGCTACGTTAAAGAAGAATGGCTGCGAGAGTTACCTAAGTCCAAACCGGTTAAGAGACAAACCAAGGAACAAAGAGGTTAGTTCCAAGTGCCAAGGAAGAGGACATTATGCTAAATTGTCCAAATTAGAAAGTTATACTGCTATTGCCTAATGGAGAATATGAAACTGAAGATAAAGCACCAATTACCACCATCATCGCCCAATTCTTTTGAGTCCCTACCAATCTATGAAGTTGCACCTTTGAAAGGGAATCTAATTGTTGCTAGAAGAGCACTCAATCTAAATGCTAAATCTGAAGAAAAAAAAGCAAAGAGAGAACCTTTTCCACTCGAGGTATATGGTTCAAGGGAAGATCTGTAGTTTAATTATTGATGGTGGTAGTTGTACTAATGTTGCAAGTGAGACTATTGTTAAGAAACTTGGTCTGAAGGCTGTCATGCACCCAAAGCCGTATCAGCTGCAGTGGTTAAGTGAAGAAGGAGAACTAAGTGTCACTAATCAAGTTCTGGTGCCATTGTCTATTGGTGAGTATAAAGATGAAGTTCTATGTGATATCTTACCTATGAAGGCCAGTTATATACTCTTGGGAAGGCCATATCAATCAGATAGAAAGGTTATACACGATGGATTTACCAACATACACACCTTTGTTCACGATAGCCGCAAGACTATTCTCACTCCGTTAGAACAGAGACTAAGGATCACAAACAGAACAAATTCTATGCTAAGTCTGCTCACGTCAAGCATACTCTTATGGTAAACCGTCCAATAATTCTTTTTGTGTTTAGAGAGGCTCCTAATAATCTTGCTAATCTAGAGCCGATTTTGCCAAGCAAAATGACTTCTCTTTTGCAGGATTTTGAAGATGTATTTCATGAAGAAATCATCAACGGTCTGCCATCAATAAGAGGCATATAACACCAAATAGACTTTGTACCCGGAGCCTCTTTGCCAAACAGACCCACTTACAGGACCAACCCTTTGGAGACCAAAAAGCTTCATAAACAAGTGAATGAGCTGCTGGAAAAAGGATATATACGTGAGAGCATGAGCCCATATGCAGTTCCCGTCCTCCTTGTGCCAAAGAAAGATGGCAGCTGGCGCATGTGTGTTGATTGTAGAGCAATAAAAAACATAACAATTAAGTATTGCCATCCTATCCCTAGACTTGATGATATGCTTGATGAGTTGCATAGTTCTATTGTCTTCTCTAAGATCGATCTTAAAAGTGGTTAGTATCAGATTAGAATGAAAAAGGGTGATGAATGGAAAATTGCATTTAAAACTAAGCATAAGTTGTATGAATGGTTAGTGATGCCCTTTGAGCTAACAAATGCACCTAGTACTTACATGAGATTAATGAATCATGTTCTTAGAGCATTCATAGGTGAATTTGTAGTGGTTTAGTTTGATGACATCTTAGTTTATAACAAGTCTCTAGATGATCATATAGAGCACATTAGAAAGTTCCTAGAGGTGCTTAGGCGAGAAAGGTTGTATGCAAACCTTAAGAAATGCACATTTTGCATGGATAATCTTGTGTTTCTAAGCTTTGTTGTAAGTGCAGATGAATTAAGGTGGATGAAGAGAAGGTGAGAGCAATCAAGGAGTGGCCAACACCTAAGACTCTAAAGTAAGAAGCTTTCATGGACTTGCCGGATTTTCCAGAAGATTTGTGAAGGATTTTAGCACACTTGCTATTCCTCTCATGGAGATAATAAAAAAAAGAACACTGTTTCAAATGGACTGAGGCACAAGAACAAGCATTTCAGTTGCTTAAGGATAAGCTTATCAATGCTCCAATCTTAGCTCAACCTGATTTTCTTAAGACATTTGAAATCGAGTGTGATGCTTATAATGTTGGAATTGGTGCTATTTCGATGCAGGAAAAGAAAGCAATTGCATACTTTAATGAGAAGCTTGGAGGAACAACACTGAACTATCCTACTTACGATAAAGAGTTGTATGCCCTTGTGAGGGCGGTCCAAACGTGGTAACACAATCTTGTCTAAGGAATTCGTGATTCATACTAATCATGAGTCCATCAAACACCTCAAAGGTCAACATAAACTCAATAAACGCCATCCTAGGTAGGTTGAATTCATTGAAACCTTTCCCTATATCATCCACTACAAGCAAGGTAAGGACAATGTCGTTGTTGATGCATTGTCAAGGAGGTAAACTCTACTCTATACTCTTGAAACCAAAATGGTGGGTTTTGAACACTTGAAAGAACTATATGAAGTTGATTTTGACTTTAAAATCACATTTTTTGAATGTTCAAATTATGGTTCTAGTTGTTACTTTAAACAAGATGGTTTCTTGTTCTATGCGAACTGTTTGTGTATACCTAACTGTTTTATTCAAGATCTTTTAGTTAGGGAAGCACATGGAAAAGGTATAATGGGACACTTTGGTGTGGCTAAGACTCTTAAAATAATGCAAGACCATTTCCATTAGCCTCACATGAGAAGAGATGTTGAACAGGTCTATTCTCGATGTGTCACTTATAAGCAAGCTAAGTCTACTATTCAGCCACACAATTTGTACTCTTTGTTTAGCTATTCCTGAGCATCATTGGATTGGTATATCAATGGATTTTGTAGTAGGATTTCCTAGGACTCGAACTGGTAAAGATTCTATCTTTGTCATGGTTGATAGGTTCTCAAAAATGGCTCATTTTATAGCTTGTCTTAAGACTGATGGTGCATCTCATGTAGTATATTTTTTCTTTAAAGAGGTTGTTAGATTGCATGGCAGGCCTAGAACAATTGTCTCTGATCGTGATACCAAATTCTTGAGTCATTTTTGGCGAACATTTTGGTCAAAGCTAGGTACTAAGTTGATATTTTCTACTACTTGTCATCCCCAAATTGATGGTCAGACTGAAGTAGTTAATCGTACCTTGTCCACTCTCTTACGTGCTTTGATTAAAAAGAATCTAAAGTCTTGGGAAGATTGTTTACCACATGTAAAGTTTACTTATAATCATGCAATGCATTCTGCTTCTAAATTCTCTCCTTTTTAAATTGTGTATGGTTTTAATCCTTTATCTCCATTGGATCTAACACCTTTACCTGAGTGTGAAAGAACTAGCTTGGATGGGAAAAAAAGGTTGAAATAGTCCAATAGATTCATGAGAAGGCAAATATGAACATTGAGGCTAAGACTAAGGTGTATGCTAAGCAAGCTAACAATAGGAGATGTGAGCTCATTTTTAATGAGGGATATCAAGTATGGTTTCACCTTAGGAAGGACCATTTTCCATCCGAGAGAAAGTCTAAGCTTATAACTATTCATTGTGGTTAAACGGATCAACAACAATGCTTATGAGCTAGATCTTCAAGGTAAGTATAATAAGAGTTCAAGCTTCATTGCTTCTTTAATCACCCAAGTTGTATTCATAATCTTTGCATTTGTCTCATAATCTTTAAGTCTGCATTGCATATTTTGCGTTGTATTTGCCTTGGAGTGGTTGTAGGAATAATTTGGAGCATTTTTGGATCAAAAGAGGCTTGTATCGAAGGAAGGAAGGCCGACTCGTTATCACTGCTCGCCTACTACTGCGAGTGAAGCAGCATTCACAATCTGGGAAAATGACTCGGTGCTACTACTCGCTGGTCTGGGCGAGCTACACCTGAAAAATTTCTCAACTTTACCAGTCCAAGATGACTTGCTGGCTTAACTCGGACGGTGAGGCAAGTTGGACCAATTCAGAATAAAAAAATGCACTACTCGCCTGGACTACTCACATGCACCTCCGAGTCAACTGTTTCTTTGAATTTTTATTTTCCGTTTTGACCAACTTAGGTCAGATGTAAGGGGGCTATAAATACCCCTTTAGCCCCCAAAAACCCTATCCACGTTTTTACCTCTTTAGGCCAGATCAAACAGCCACCTTTTCTCTTGTTCTTGTTTTATTTATTTTCTTTAGTCTAAGATCTTGGATTATGAGTTGAATTAATGTTTATGGTTATTTAATGAAAGTTGCTTAGTTTTAAATGCTGATTCTCTCTATGTGTTTTTTTATTTCTGTATGTTTCTCACCATGCTTAGTGAGTAGATCTCTTCAGGGTTAGTGAGGAGATGGGTTAGATCTAAGTTGAATCATGGTAGTCTCTCTTGTTTAGGT
>OVAX01001590.1:0-42203 GCA_900406405.1 Lepidium africanum | reverse complement strand
CATTAGTTGATTATGGATACAAAGAAACATATCATGAAGATGAATATATTACCATCTCTTCCCTTGTAAGCAGGGAAAGAAGCAATATATTACGTCTCAGTGGAGTTCCTTTTCAATGAAAGATGATGCATCAATTATGGATCAACTTCACGAGTATGAGGCAATTGTTTCAAGAATCCAATCAGAAGGGATTTCTCTTGATGATCATCTTGCAGCTTTGGTGGTAGTTGACAGATTACCTAGTTCTTGGAGTGATTACAGGTCTAAACTCAAACACGAGAAGAAGAAAATGAGTATAGAGGAGTTGATCGCAGACATAATGATAGAGAATGCAAACAGAAGCTATGTGAGTAACAACACTCAAACTTTCTCTCAAAATTATGATGCAAATCTTGTTGAAAGTTCAAACAGGAATTCTAAACCAAAAGAAAAAGGATTCAAAGAGAAGAATCAATTAAAATAGTCTACAAAATTTAAGAAGAAAAAGAAATTCAAATGTTGGAACTGCAACAAGTCGGGACACATGAAAAAAGACTGCAAACTTCCACCTCAGGCTAAAGAGAATTCTAAAGATAAGTCTAAGGAAAACAGTAAAGGTGAATCATCAAAGAACTTTGTTGCTGTGTTAACAGAAGTATTTGCAGCTACAGATGCAATATAGTGGATCATTGACTCTGAATCAACAAGGCATATCTGCAATCAGAAGGATCACGTTAAAACACTGGATGAATCTGCAACTAATAACGTCTTTTTAGGAGATGCTAGAGCTTTGAATGTTGCAGGGATTATTAAATTGAAAATGTCTTCATGAGGCACTCTGACATTAACAAAGGTTCTCTATGTACCAGAGATGAGAAGGAACTTAATCTCAAGTGCTCTTTTGATGGCTGCAGGAATAAAACAGACGATTGAAACAGGGAAAAGTGTTTTGACTAAGAATAGTGAATATGTAGGTAAAGCATATTGTAAAGGAAATCTTTTTGTACTTGAAGATATTAATGAAAAGATGACTAGTGATTCTGCTTACTTGACTTGTGATTTGAGTACTTGGCACGAGAGACTTGGTCATTTAAATGTTAAGTCAATCAAGAGAATGAGTAAAGCTAGTCTAATCACAGATAAAGTAAATGAGATTCTTCCGAAATGCGAAATATGTTCTGAAGCTAAGCATAGTAGAAAACCTTTTGCTAAACAAATCTCTAGATCATCTTGTCTCCTTGAACTAATACATTCGGATCTAGCTGACTTTAAGAATACAAGCAGTAGAGGAGGAAAGAAGTATTATGTTACCTTTATAGATGATCATTCAATGTTTGCAAAGGTTTACTTACTGAAATCTAAAGATGAAACAGCTGATGCTTTCATGAAATATCAGTTGGACATGAAAATTAAGTGGCTAAGATCAGATAGAAGAGGAGAATATGAGTGTGAAGCCATGAAAACATTCTGTGAAAAGGAAGGAATTATACACGAGAGAACAACTCCTTACTCACCACAGCAAAATGGAATAGCAGAAAGGAAAAATAGGACCCTGAAGAACATGATGAATGCCATGTTGTTGAGTTCAGGTTTGCCAGACTCTCTTTGGGGAGAAGCTATTTTAACAGCGTGCTACATCCTAAACAAAGTTCCACATAAGAGAATTCCATCAACACCGTATGAACTTTGGAAAGGTTCCAAGCCTAACCTGTCTTTTGGTAGAGTTTGGGGATGTTTTGTTAAGGTAGGAATTCCGAGCTTTAAAAGGACTAATATAGGTGCAAAGACGGTTGATGGTGTATTAATAGGATATGCAGAGAATAGTGCTGCCTACAGATGTCTTATATTTGATCTTGTCACTAAGGTTCTGAGACATGTTATGGAATCTATAGATGTAAAATTTTTTGAAGATGTGTTTCCCTTCAGGAAATCTCAGAACATTGAAAAATCAAAAGCTTCTGCAACGAAAAGGAAATCAGATCATGAGAATGTGGAAGTAAGAAGAAGCAAAAGGGTGAAAACATCAAAAGACTTTGGAGATTACTTCATCACTAGTTTTATAGCAGAAGACAACGAGTTAAGTGAAGAGTTTGTTTTCACATTTCTGATTGATGACAATCCAAATTCATTTGCAGAAGCAATGCATTTTGTTGAAGCTCTATTCTGGAAAGAACCAGTGAACGAAGAATATGATTCAATTATGTCTAACCATACATAGGAGTTAGTAGATATTCCATTAGGCAGCAAGGCTATGAGATGTAAATGGATTTTGAAAAAGAAGTTTAAAGCTGATGGTACTATAGATAAATTTAAGGAAAGATTGGTGGCTCAGGGGTTTACACAAAAACAAGGACTGGACTTCTTTGATACATATGCTCATGTGACCAAAATTGCCTGCATAAGATTATTGTTAGCTGTACCTTCTGTTTACAATCTCATTGTTCATCAAATGGACGTCAAAATTGCGTTTCTAAATGGAGATTTAGATGAAGAAATATACATGTATCAGCCTGAGGAATTTGTGGTTGAGGGACAAGAGAACAAGGTGTGTAAACTCAAGAAATCACTCTATGGTCTTAAGCAAGCACCCAAACAATGGTTTGAGAAATTCAGCTCAACACTCAAAGAAACAGGATATGTATCCAATAGTGGTGATGCATGTATATTCAGTAAAAGTAAGGATGCAGAATACGTTATTCTTTGTCTATATGTTGATGACATAATGCTGCTTGGAACTTCTTTGGAAATCATAAACGAAACAAAGGAATTCGTTAACTCAAGGTTCAACATAAAAGATATGAAAGAATAGATGTAATACTGGGCATCAAGGTGGAGAAATTAGAAAAGGGATTCACATTAAGTCAATCACATTATGTGAAGAAGATACTTAAAAGCTTCGGATATGGATAAACCTGCAGCAAAATCTCCATATGAACCATCAATACAGTTGAAAAAGAACTTAGGAGACAATGTGAATCAGGGAGAATATGCTAGAATCATTGGAAGTGTTATGTATCTGATGAATTGCTCCAGACCTGATATAGCATACTCAGTGAATAGACTAAGCAAATATACACAGAATCCAAGCAAAGAGCATTGGACTGCAGTGGATAGATTGCTCAGATATCTGAAAGGAACAATGAATTACAAACTGTGTTTTGATGGATCAACATGTGTTTTAGAAGCCTTCTGTGATGTCAATTGGATCACAGACAATGATGAAGTGAATTCAACAAGTGGATTCATTTTCACAATAGTTGGATGAGTTGTTTCATGGAAATCCAGAAAGCAAACATGCATTGCATGATCAACAATAGAGTCTGAACTCGTGGCTTTAGAACTTGCAGGCCAAGAAGCAGAGTGGTTGAGGACAGTATAGTCTGATCTTTCGATGTATGAAAAGGAATATCCATCAATCTCAATGAGATGTGATTCACAGGCTGCAATAGCTGTGGAAATGAACAAGTTGTTCAATGGGAAAAAGATCCACATACGATTGAGACATAAAGTGATTAGAAGTTTCATAGAAACTGGTGTAATGTCTCTGGAATTCGTAAGGTCTGCTTGTAATATTGCTGATCCAATGACTAAGCCACTGTGTGGACGTGTGGTCCTGGGCACAACAAAACTTATGGGATTAAAGATAACTGGAAGCAGCTGAGTCCCAAGTTTCTTACCTTGTAATCTATTAAATTAGACTACAATTTCAAAAGATCAAAACTAATGGACAAAAGCTACTTGAATATAGTGTAAAGTTAAGAATAAACTTAACATAAGAAATAATACTATAAGTTGTGATGAAGTTCAGGAAAAACTTAAGGAACATATGTAAATGATTATGTTTAAGGTTGTTGAACTTAAATGAATTGTAATGATTGGTCTTATTAAGATTGATCAAAGAACAAAGAGTAAGCTTTGTTCTGTTTAGCGAGGTTCAGAAGATTGATTCAAGTTACTCAGTAACATCAATGTTATATGTCTTCAATTTGAAAATCAAGGTGGAGATTGTTGGAGAATGATTTTCAAATTGATTAAAAGGAAAACCGATATAAGTATGATTAAATATATATATATATATATATATATAAGGTTTTAATTTAATTAAAGATAATCTCAACAATATCTAAATAAAAATCATTTTATAACTGATTTTGTTGAAAAAAGAATTGAAAACAGAACAACAAGGGATCTATAAATACAGAGGAAAATGAGAGAAAGTTTCAGATTTTTCTACAGAGAGTTCTTTCGATTTATGATATTAAAGAAATAGAAGAAACAAGTTCTTCTTTGATTCATTCTTTGAATCTCAACTCTTTTCATTATGACATTGAAGAGAGTGCAGAGCTATAACATTGGAGCAACTTCCTTCAAGGTTCTATCACCAGAATTGGAGGCTATTTGACTCAAATGCAGAAGCATTTGCTTTGTCTCTACAACTAGTTTACTAACTGATCTTCTTCGTCTTTCTTTTCTTTTCTTCCGGTCATCTTTTCTTCATCTTGTTTCGTTGTTGCTCATTGTTCAGGATCTAACAAGTTGCAAGAAAACATCAGAGTTTACCTTTATAGTATTAAGGAAATATATGATGTTTAACTTGTTTTAAATGGTACTTGCTTTAAATCTTTATGCGATGTAACAAGTATAACAATATGACTATTGATGTAGTATGTATATGAAAAACAAGATGCAAAGTTACTATATATTGTCCTCCGCATACATAACATTGAAATAGGTTCAAGCTATTTTATTCCTGTTGGTGCACACAAAAATACATTGTTAAGTTTAAAATATAGATTGCCAACAAGAGGAGGGGGTGGTTCAATAAACTATATTAAAGGGAAGGCTACAAGGGAATTACATAGTGTAGTGTAGATAGTACGCCTATTCATTATATATACGTAGACTAGCTATTTAATCCATAATAAAATACAAAGGTATGTAACACAACCTATGAATATATCTTTTATTTTCTAGATTTTAAATAGCTTAGGATACAAAACATATGCATATATATATATATATATACAACATAGTTCTTTTCCTGAGATGCATTGTAGTTACATGCCCATTTCATCGAGGTTATATATACACGCCTTTGGCCACCCTAACATAGTTTAGTTAACATACTTATATGGGATTCTTGCACGATGCCTTGTTATGGCCTAAACCAAAATAGCGAGTGCATCTTCTAGTGTTCATCCTCCACTTCCTTTGATATAATTTGATAGCATACAACTCATCATACATGCAAATATTTATTATATTCTATTCAATTAATAATATAATAGAATGCATACCTTGAACTTTCCTTTGGATGACATTCTCAACTTCTTTGGCATTCTAGGAGGCCTCCTCATAGCTAGGGAAAGGATCCCTATATATCCTTCTGCCTAACTAACAAAACCGAGTTCCCTTCGTCAGATGGAATGGGGTATATCTTTTAAAAGTATGAGGAAACCCAAGTGGAAATATGACAATGACTCACAACAAGCTAGGATATTGACAAGTTCAAATGACCAGCACATGCAACCGCGTGGGAACAAGGAATTCTTCATATTTGGTACTATGAGCAAGAACACCTTCCCTCTTCAAGGTGAACATGGAAGCAGTCCCCAAACTTTGAGGTAACCTAAAACTCGTACTAGGAAATAGGTATAACTGCCATAGAAGGTGAACCCTCAAAGTAGAAGTAACAAGTTTGCTGGCCCATGAAGTTAGAATTCCATAATGTTTGCATGGTGAACTAGCTCATCACAATTATTCTGATGTA
The DNA here is from genome assembly GCA_900406405.1 of Lepidium africanum. Taxonomy (NCBI): domain Eukaryota; kingdom Viridiplantae; phylum Streptophyta; class Magnoliopsida; order Brassicales; family Brassicaceae; genus Lepidium; species Lepidium africanum. Next base: position 36,454 of record OVAX01001590.1, on the reverse strand, counting down.
TTTGATCATACAAATGATAGGATATTCCTGAGCCTCCTTCAACATTCCATGATTTGACTATGTTAGTATCCATTATATTGTCCGTTTACCTAGGAATTGACTTCTTGTCCAATGGGAAAATCCTGGTATATTGAAGATGGTTGCTCAATAATGGTATTATTAAAAAGAACCACGTTTATGTATTATAGTTGTATAACGTTTTATATAGCAATATTTTGTAGTATAAACATATTATATTTCTTGCATTCCTAATCAGTATGTAAAATATATATTCTATAATACTATGACATCACACTTTAAATTTCTTACCTATATCAACAAGGTATGCAGCATATCCATGACTAGTATTCTGAATCTCGAGAAATGTTTATTAAATGACGAAAGTGTTAATGCTCTTGCAACTTGACATCAGGTTTGCAATCTTCTTTCCCTTAAACTTACATATAATGCTTCTCTAGAAGTGGATATATGTTCCATGAGTCGCAGTTGGATAGACCTGAATATGGTGTGGAATATAAATAATTTCTATAGTAATACTATAGAATATGTTTATTCTATATTAGTCACATACTATTCTATATTTGTGTTGACATTGATTTTACCTTCCCTAGCAATGTGTATATGCTATTGTGCCTATTTGATATGAAAACTAAATCAGCAGAATCCTCCATAAACACCTTAAGCTTCCGCAAGAACCACTCGCAATATTCGTTGTTCTCACTATTAATAATACCGAAAGCAAGTGGAAAATTTTGGAAATTGCCATCTTGGCAACAAACAAAGAAAAGACAGCTTCCAAATCGGGTTTTCAAAAAGATTCCATCCAGAACAACTACTTTCCACATGAATTGATAAACATAAATCAAGGCCCCAAATGCTATGAAATTATACTTAAAATTGTTTTACACCTCTCTTTTCATTAACCAACTCTAAGAAACACAAGCTCCCCGGATTTGTCTTTTTCAAGAATGAATTGTATATTGGAAAGAGAGTATAACTACCGAACATGAACCATATGAGCTCTCCATTGCAACTTCTCTTGCTTTCCAACACTCTAGTATGATACACTGACATGGAAATTATCCAGCAGATACTTTTGAATCTCTCCAACATTTGACCCCTTCATAATGCCAAGAAACTTAGCTTGCATTAGCTCCCTGATCAGTTGTGTGGTTGCTAATTTGTGGAAATTTCTTCAATTGTCCACAATACAAGTATATGTGAGATTTGCTTGTCGAATCTTTAAGCTTCCAATGTTATTTACACATGCTGAATACACTCTCTAAAGACAGTGAGGTGATGTACCTTGTTTTTATTGGTTTTTAGCTCACTAATTCATATGTTTTTAGAGTCTTTGTTAGTGTTTTAGAGTCTTTACAAGTATAAAACAAGCTTAATTTGGATTATGCGTGGGAAGCACGGTTTAAAATGGAATCGGAGCAATTCTAGAGTTTCGATAGCAGAACACCAGGATCGATTGATCCTCACTTTGATCGTTCAATCCTCTATCTCAGCAACAGCTGTGCCCAATGTGACGATCAACCAGCCAAATGTTGATCGAGCAGTTGTCTCACCAGCCAAGACTTGCGCCCGATATGTGGACCGACCTTGCGTCCACAAATTTACCAATATGGCTCTTTGAAGTGTTTTGCCCCCGACTTAGAGATCGACTAGCTGCTGCTTGGATCGACCATTCATTGCGGATCGATCGTCACATGGATCTATTAATCCTCGTTATCTGACCTAATTTTCCTACTTTGTATCTACACATTTTTAAGACATACAAAAAGCCAGTTTTTAGGTTCTTAGAGACATCAGATATCTTTACGGCTCTGAGACTTTTGTAAGCAAGGGAGAAGAATTCCTCCTCTACTTTTGAGAAGATTCTAAACCCTCTTTTTAATTTCAATTGCAATTCCATGTTTTCTTTCATCTCCTTTGTTGTTACTACTTCGATTATTTTTGAGTAGTTTTCTTATCAGGTTTTGGGTTTTCTAGGGATTTAAGAATCTATGATTAGGGAATAAATAGGGTTCGATTATTAGAGTTCTCTATCTATAATTGCCTGTAATGTTTATATTAGCTTGATCACCTATTCTATGATTCTAGGTTGTTTAACTTTCCAAAAGCCTGTTAGTATAGATGAGCAACTAGACTTTGACCAACGACAGTTGATGTTAAGGCTAGTTGTGGACCAATTAGACTTGTTCGATAATGCCTGTTTGCACCTTTAGAGCCAACGCCAGTTAGGATTGCTAGGTTGCTGACCAGAGTAGCAGGCACCATGACAGTGGGTCTATTTGATTTCTATGTTAAGTCGAGAATTGGTTTAAAGCATGTCATAAATAATTTCCCTGATTAGATTCCTATTCCTATGAATTCCTGATGCTTGATACTTTTATTTATTGGTTTACAAATCGTTTAAGTTGTAAGTTTCATTCACCTTACCTCATTGTTTGGTTAGCTTGAATTATAATTGAGCAATCGATAGTGCAATCCTTGGTTCTTCGTAGACTCGATCCCTAAGTACTACTACTACATTGCTGTGTACTTGCAGTAGATTTCTAGGGTTAAAACCTCTATGTATCATGAGGGGAGATGCAAATGAGTGTAAGAAACCTTAAATATGACATGTCAATAGAGAAATAGAATTTCTGGTTGGTAGCGTAGATAACAATCTTGACTGTGCAATCAGCTTTTGACTTGAAAACTGTCCCCACAAACAATTTTTCTCCTTCATAGTTTACATGAAACATTGCAGCATCCATGTTTACACAATAGAAATTTTATAGTCATATAACATTTCTATCAATATAGAATTGTTCTGTAATGCATTAGCTACAAACATTATGAGTTACATACTATACTTGAATAATGGATGATACTGTTGTAGAATTCATTTATTAGAATTTGTATTTTTTAAAAATATATTTTTTTTAGAATTTTGTATTAGTTAATTTATCTTTAGTTATATATTATTTCAAGAAAATAAATTTAAAATCTTGAGATAACACCTGACATTTATCAAAAACCTAATTTTCTCTCTACAACAACGCTGCTTCTTCTTGCAGTCAAACTTCATTTCTTTCGATCTCCCTTTCTGATGGTTAAATTCTCTCACTGCCATCGAAAACCATGACTCATGCTCTCTTTCCCTTTCAACATTATCCCAAAAGTTTTGCCTACATTGCTACTCATTTGTTTTGCTCCTTCGGTTTCCCTCATCGCCAAAAGTCTTGCAGAGTCGGAAACCTCCCTTGTCACCCTTTGCTTCTTGAGGACGGTGGTCATAGGTTGTGGAGTGTGCGACTCGTCATTCTACCATAGCTTTGTTGAGTGTGAATCACCAGATTTACGTTAGTTTTTTCTGGATTTGACCTGGTGGTATAGCTCGAGTGTGGCTGGCGAAGGTAGGTGTTTACTTTGGTGTTCTCTTCTTATATCTTGCAAGAGGACATTGAGGAGTTGTTTAAGTCCACCGAAGTTCTCAACCACTTTTTCCTCCATACCAAAAAAGCTTCACACTTGTGGCTTTGTACATTGAGGACTGTTTCGCTACTAGGTTTAGTTCCTCTAGTTGGGTTCCGGTTAAATAGATAAGGAGAGTATTTAAAATAGGCTTCTCGAAGGAAGGAATCGGTTTTGCTTGCATCGTGTCAGCTCTTGGTGTAGTGTATATCTTGCTAGCTATCTTCAGGTCTTGGTAGCTTGTCGGTTTTGCAACTCATTCTGGATGGGTCCTCTCTCCAGAGTTGATCTAGTACAGTTCTCACTCGAGATTGGTTCTAGTCGTGAAGAGGTTTGTGTTCGCTCCTTGTCTCTATAATCAAGATCTGGTTGAGGTCTAGTCATTTCAAGGTCTCTACTAAGGCATCAAATTAGTTGCCAACCCTCGACTCCGCCATTTTCCAGCATAAGTTTTGTGTGTATGGGTTTACTTTTCCATCTCCATCTTGTTGCTTTAGAAACCTTCGCTCTTTAAATATAGAGGTATATCTTATTACTTTGAGAAGATTTGATTCGCAGGACAATTAGAAGCCATCCCGCTTTATGCTCAAATAGTTCGTCTTATGCATTTCTCGACATTCCATGTCCTTTAGGACCTATATGTTTAAGTTATTTTTTGTTCTCTGTGTGGGATTAGCATCCCAAATTTTTTTGTTTCTTGCAGGTTATTGTACTCAAACTCGTTTCTCGGGTTTTTTAAAATAATAATTACTAGATGACAAAAAAAGGTAACACCTATGATTTTGAAAAACTCTTTCTATAACAAAGAGCTTTGACATCAGTAACACTAAATTTTAAAATATTCATGAAGTGACTTAAATTTATTTTAGTTGAATAACACATGACTTTTAAAATCTTCTATTAATAACACATGACTTTTAATGATTCTAAACAAAATTTGAAAATATTAAAACCAATACCCAATTTTAATAAACTTCCCAAAAGTTAAAATTGAATAACAGCAAAGTTTTAAAGATTTATAACTCTTCATAAATCATAAAACCAATAAACTCTCTTTAAATTCCTCTCTTTGCTTTGTTGTTATTCAATTTTAAATTTTAAAAAGGAACATTATATCAATAATCCGAAATCTACCGTTATTAATTTTTTTTTAAATCTTAAACTTTTAATAATTCTAAAACAGTTATCATGACTTACTAGATATTGTTCTAATGAGTGATGAAGAGGCAACATCTTGGACAATGACGCAACAAGGTATTGAACCAATTGCGAGTCTCGGTGTATATTATCCCATTTCCTTGGAAGATATTCTTACTAAAATGCTTTTGCTGCCATCAGGCTTCGAGTATAGATGCTTTGTACACAGGTCTTGGTAAGATACAAACTCTTTGCCGGGATTAGGTTGGTTTTGTTTTTTAAATTGCTTGACAGGTTTAAACTTAGGAGCTCGTAGAATTGGGTAAAGGTTATCCTCACTTTATGCATAGTTTGAGGCAATGTTTTGGCTATGTCATACCTTCTTTCTCTCGAGAGTCAAGAGGTAGCAATGATATTAGAATGCTTTGAAGTTGTGAAGATTATTCAAGAATATGACGAGTAGCTAGCATTTCAGACGTATATCAAAGACCCTAAGCGGTTTCATAGTTTGTTTAAATCGTTTTCTCTTTCTTTGATTCATAGGTAGGTGAATTCAAAAACAGATTTTCTAGTCAACAATATGCGAGCCTTATCCAAAAATGTGTCATTTGTAAATTCAATTCCTTTCTATTGCTTCATTTATGAGATTAGTTAAATAAGTTAAGTTCAACAGGAAAAAATATAAAATCTTCCATACCAAGTTAACAATTTATACAAAAAAGAAAACTTCTGTTAACAAAAACGAAAAAGTTATAAAACAGCTCGTCTACATTCACTCAAAGGTAGCTACAATTTTACGGAATGTAAATCATCCAGAATTAAACGCATTTCCTACGTTTGAAGAGGGATGCGATTTCCGGCAACTAGGGAGGTGATTTCCGGCGTAGAAAAAAAATCTCCGACAATAAAATTAATAAATATATATATTTTTAAAAAAGCCATCGGAAACGGTCCCTATCCAACCGTTACTGATCGAGGAGTTCCGATCGTTACCGACTGAACATTTTCTAACCATTACTGACTGCCTTTCTGGCCGGTTATGACCGAGCTTTTCGATTAATTCTGACCGATTTTTTACCCGTGATTTTCCAACCGTGTTTTCATGTCAGAACTTTCCGACCATAACTGACAATTTCCATAAATGATTAGAAATTTCTAAGCGTTATTAACCTGAAACCTATTTCCAACCATCTCAAACCAACAATTCGGTAATTTTCGACCGTTATTGACTAAATTGACGATCATAATGCAGCCTATTTTTGTAGTGAATGTACTTTCCCACAGATAAAATATTTCTCTGAATAAGAATATTAATTACCAGTACTATTTCAATTGTGTAAATGATATTTACTTTATTTAAAGTTTTATTAAAATTCATTGATATAGATATAGATTAACATAAAAAATTTCGTGAACTGATATTTAGCAAAATATATCAATAACGACATCAGGTGTTGTAGGTGATGTTAATTTTTTTTTTTTCATCAGTTAGTAACAAAAATAATATTGTACAAATCAATTAATGTAACACTTTTTTTTTTTTTATGAGTGGTAGGAGAGTGGATATAGTCAAAAAGGATTTGAAATGAAGTTATGTTATGCGCACTTTCAATATATTGGATGGATAAGAATAACTGGTAAAAAGTTAGAATTTAGCACTACTTTGACCATCCTTTGTGAAGTTGGAATTCATCTAATCGCTATATGTCCCATCCAAAGGCATTGTTACATGACAACTCATCTTATATATGATCGTGCAACTTTATTTCTCTCTCAACACGTCTTATGTAAAATGTATCTCTGTTTGTCTGCATGAAGACTCACACATTGAAGAATAAAATCAGTAGAAAACATGATGATTAAGAGAATACGAATAAATAAATATATCGAAGGAGAATTAATGTTTATGATCCATTTCAACAGTTTTGTCGCTAACCACTCGACTCTGATATATATTCACTATCTATGAATTTAATGAGTAAGAGAATAGAATAGGAATAAATAAATACGTCATGGAAATGGGTAAAGAATGTAGCATAGAATATGTAGATGGGTCCAGTTGATGAGAACTAAAACTCAGGCTTTAGGGCATATGTCTGGAGTAGAGTAGCAGTACTGTGTTAGATTCCAAATGCTCATATATTTCCTTCAAGTACCCTTTCAAAAAGTTGGAACCGATACCTTCTATCTTTAATAGTTTCTTACGATCAAATCTTTCATTTAGTGCGCATTATATACAGCTTTACCATTAATTATCTCATTTCTCGTTCTCCTTTGTCAATGGAAAATCTTCTTATTTGTTTCTTTCGAATAAAAGGAAGGAATCTATGGATACAAAATCGCGTCTATCTAAATATTATATACTACATTATAACTATTCTATATAACATGCTCTGTCAGAATGTTGGTAAGAAACAGTCCAAATTCAACATTTCATAAATACCACAACAGATCAGATCAGTTGGTAAGCCACCTGGGTTCCAAAATCATGAACACAAAATAAAAGAACAAAGGATTTCTGTTATGGACAATTAAAGAATACATTGACTATTAGTCTAATTAGATTCAATGGTTTAATTAGATTACAGTAGACCGGTTGGTCTATTTGTCAATTCGACCCGTTCTAATTGCTTAGGCTTGGGCATACCCGATCGGGTCGTGTCTTTCGGGTTTCGGGTATTTCGGGTTTACCTATATAAGACCCGTTCGGGTATATATTTTTGCGGATTCAGGTCGGATTTAGGTCTTTAATTTCGGGTTCGGGTCAGTTTTGGTTCTTATAAATGTTCTATTTCGAGTCGGATTCGGTTCGGATTCGGATATCCGCATTTTTTAATTATTTTTTATAAAAACATATTAAAAAAATCTTAAAACAAGTTTTAAAAAACCATAATTTAATATTAAAAATTATAATTTAAGTTTTTGGTTATTTCAATTCTAAAATGAATAATATATATATATATATATATATAGATTTATAGTTAAAATTTAGAATATTTGTGTAGTTAAATGTATATATATATAAATAATTATTTCTAAATATATTATATATTTTGGGAATTTTGGGTACCCGTTCGGGTTTCGAGTTTTACCCGATCGGGTTCGGATACCCGTATTCTTATGATCCAAAATCCATTCGGGTATTTTGCAAGTTTCGGGTATTTCAGATCGGGTTTGGGTCGGATTTCGGGTTTCGGGCATTATGCCCAACCCTTGTACTATTTTTTTTGGTCTAAATTGCTTGTACTAGAAAAGCAATTATGTTGTATTGGTTTCAACATAATTAACGATGAATGAATAAATCGTTTTTCTCTTAAATTCTCTCTGTAACATGTTCATTCTCGTGATATGGTATCAAAGCATTGAAATCAATTTCAGTGTAATCATCGATTCTCTTCTTCCAATTGAATCGATTTCTATGTTTCTTTTTTGTTTTCTAGTTCAAGGTTACTCTGCCAAGAACTCAGTTTGTGGAAGATTGTGTCTTTTGGTTATTCCGCCAAATCTTCCTCTTTTCTTTTGGTTAATCCGCCAAAACTCTATCTCAAATCATGGTGGCTATTTGCCGGAATGCAAAGCTCGCAAGTCGAGCTACATCAACATCAAGAAAAGTAGCAAGATCATTGAAGTTAACAAAATCGAACACCAGATAGACTAGTCCTCCTAAACTCGAAGATATTCAGAATTCCTCACAAAAAACAAGACCTTTCACCGGAAACAACGGAAAACTTCTTGATAAAGGCGGTGAAATGTTGGAATTTGATGGAATTAATTTTCTCCTTATCATTTTCAAGCGGTGATAATCCGGGAGTTTCTCATGTCAAAGGTTTTCAACGGAACAAACTATAACACTTGGAGTCTTGGTATTACAATTGCATTAGATGCTAAGAACAAGTTAGTTTTGGTTGATTGAACTATGCCAAAACCTCTTCCTCGCATCCTCATTACAGAATATGGTTTAGATGCAATAGTATGGTCAAATCTTGGATTTTAAATTCAGTTACAAAAGAAATATATGGTAGTATTTTGCGGTTTAATAATGCATCAGAAATATGGAAAGATATGATGACTAGGTATCATATAACCAATCTACCACGTTCATACCAAATCACTCAGCATATATGGACTCTACAGTATGGAAACCTTGATCTCTCTGCATATTACACTAAACCTTATGGGATGATCTAGAAGGATCATATTGTGTAAAAACATGTGGTTATTATCAGTGTTGCAAAGCTACTTCCACACGAACAGAGAATACCAAAATGATCAAGTTTTTAGTTGGACAAAATGAGTCATACTCAAGTGCATGAGGACATATAATCATGAGAAAGACATTACGAACACTAGCAGAAGCTTACAACCCTTTGGATCAAGACTACAGTGAAAGGAATATATGACATGTACAACAAGCTTCAACATTCAGTATTGCAGCCTCCACAACAGTTTCAGTTCTAGCAGTAAATGCAAGCTTTAATACAACAAAGTCTTAGAGACATAACTGTTCTCATTTTGGTTATACTAGGCACACAATAGACAAATGCTACAAGATGCCCCATAGGATTCAAACACAAGGTGAAGAATATTGGCATTAAACCAGCTGTAGCTCAACTCACTCTGACAGACAATACAAGTACAGAAAATTCAGTCACCGATATGCTTACAACGCTATCAAAGGATCAGATTGAGGGTGTAATTGCATACTTTAATTCAAAATTGTCTCTTCCTTCTACTCAAGATACAACATCAGCTACCACAGGAGGAAAAATCACAGTCTTACCTGGCATGTATTTATCTACTAGTACTTTACAATTTATTGGAGCCTTGCAGTCGACATGAAGTATGTTAGGGTTGAATACTTGGATTGTAGACAGTGGTGCAACACATCATGTCTCTCACAATAAAGATCTCTTTGAAAATCTGATTACTTTTTTGGATAAGAAAGTCACTTTGCCTACAAGAATGACAATATAGATTTCTGGTATTGGTAAAGTCAAATTGAATGAAAATCTAGTTTTGAGTAATGTGTTGTACATCATGGATCTCAAATTGAGTTTCCTTAGCGTTAGTCAACTTACAAAGGATGTGAAATGCAGGTTATTTTTTTGATAAAATGACTTGTATTATACAGGATCCTATGAAAGGAATGATGATTGGTCAAGCTGGAGAAGTGGGAAATCTCTATGTTCTGGATTAAACTTCGATTGCCAATATAAGAGTCAGTCAAGTGTGAATGTCAATCTCTGTAAATGCATTGATAGATAAAAGTCTTTGGCATCATAGGTTGGATCATCCATCAGTCACAAGAGCCGATGTAATGTCCAATATTCTTGGTTTACAGAAAGTGAATAAAACAACTTTTCATTGTTCTATCTACCTTCTTGCAAAGCAAAAGAAACTACCTTTAATTCAAACAACAATATGTGTACAAATTGTTTTGAACTCTTACAAATTGATACATGGAACCTATCTCAGTGGAAATAGTGGATGGATACTGATACTTTCTAAAAATTGTGGATGATAATACACGAGTTACATAGGTATACTTAATGAAAGCAAAATCAGATGTTATTCAAATTTTCTCAGAATACATATGGATGATTGAGACACAATACAAAGCTAAAAGTCAAAGGTGTAAGGTCAGATAATTCACCAGAGTTAAGGTTTGATGCTCTTTATAAATCAAAAGGCATCATATCTTATCATTCATGTCCAGAAACTCTAGAGTAAAACTTTGTAGTTGAAAGAAAACATCAACATATATTGAATGTGGCTAGGTCATTGATGTTTCAAAGCCAGATACCGTTGGAATTTGGGGAGGGGGGAATTGTGTGTTGATAGTAGTGTTTTTAATCAACATATTGCCAACACCATTGTAAGAAGAATAGTCTCCATTTCAAGTTCTAACTTCGAAGTTACCTACATACAATGATTGAAGAGTTTTCGAATGCCTTTGTTACTATTCCACCTCGTCAAAACAGAGACACAAATTTGAGCCAAGATCTAAACAAAGTATGTTTTTGGGCTACCCAGTAGGTTACAAGGGTTACAAAACGATGGATTTGAATACAAATGAGATTACAATTTCTAGAAACGTTATTTTCTATAAGGATATCTTTCCATTCAAGAGTAGTATTGAAAAACCTGTAGATTTCTTTCGTCTATTTAAGATACAAACTGATGAGAATACTTCTCCAACATCAATGATAGATACATATCACTCTTAAGAAGAAGTGACTGAGAATATTTTGGAAGACACTGATACACCAGAAGTAGTAACATGGACAATCCAAAGAAACATTACAGAAACTGATGATGAATTGCTTGATAAAACGATTTTAACTGCAACACCTTCAACTAGCAATAATAAAAGGAAATCAAAAGCTCCAGTATACTTGAAGGATTATTACTATGAAGACACAACAACAACGATTCATTATCCACTGATTAAATATATGTCTTATGACATCTCTCTAAAGAATATAAAGCCTACATTTACTATGTTACAATACATGGAGAACCAAGCTCCTTTGCTCAGGCTAAGGAGTTTGATGAATGGCTTCAAGCTATGAATGATGAACTGATAACTCTTCAAAATAATGATACTTGAAAGATTTGTTCCCTTCCTCCTAATAACCGAGCTATTGGATGTAAGTGGGTTTATAAAACCAAATTGAATGCAGATGAGACTTTAGAAAGGTATAAAGCGAGATTAGTAGCCAAAGGCTACACTCAACAAGAAGGGATAGACTTTGTAGACACTTTTTCTCCTGTAACTAAGATAGCAATGGTGAAATCTTTGCTATCAGTTGCAGCTGCAAAGAAATGGAGCTTTACTCAATTAGACATCTCAAATGCCTTCATAAATGGAGATTTAGATGAAAAAATCTATATGCATCCACCTCCTGGTTACACAACAAAATATGGAGAAACCTTACCCCCTAACCTAGTTTGTAAACTTCAGAAATCAATCTATGGTCTGAAGCAAGGTTCAAGACAATGGTTTCTCAAGTTTAGTAAGACACTAGAAGCCTTGAATTTTCAGAATTCCCATATGGATCATATATTGTTCATAAAGAACATTTCAGGTTGTTATATAGTAGTACTAGTCTATGTTGATGATGTGATTATAGCTTCCAACAATGATGCAGACGTGACTCAGTTAACTAATGATCTGAAATATATTTTCAAGCTAAAAAATCTCGGACCTTTAAAATACTTTCTAGACCTTGAGATTGCAAGATATAACAAAGGAATTTCCATTTTTCAAAGGAAGTGTACCTTAGAGCTTCTAGATAAAACATGTATGCTAGCTTGCCAACCTTCTACAAGACCAATGGATCCAAGTTTCAAGCTCTATCTTGACAAAAAAGAAGAGCTTTTAGCGGAATTAGAAATGTATAGAAGACTAGTGGGAAAGATGAAGTATTTTACCATAAATAAACCCAATATCACTTATGTAGTGAACAAGTTATTTTAATTTACTTCAGCTCCCAAATCTTCTCATCTTCGTGCAACAAACAAATTTCTGCGATATCTAAAAGGAACAATTGGAGTGGGTTTGTTTAACTCTCTAAGCTTTCACATTGGGCTTCTTGTAAAGATACAAGACGTTCTACCTCGGGCCTCTCTATGTTCTTAGGCTCTGCATTGATCTCCTGAAAAACCAAGAAGCAACAAACAATTTCTCTGTCTTTAGCAGAATTAGAGTACAAAGCTATGAGATTTGCAGTCTGAGAAGTTCAATGGCTTGTGAACCTTTTAATTGAACTTCAGGTTCCTCAATCAAAACATGGTGCCTTCTACTATGATTCATTTTCTACAATTCACATAGCCAATAATCTTGTTTTCCATGAAAGAACAAATCATCCGGAGTTAGATTGTCATTTTGTTCGAGAAAAGATAGCAAGTGGATTGATTAAAACAATTCACATTCGGACAGATGCTCAGTTAGCTGATATGTTTACAAAGACATTGTTTCCAGCTCAATTTCAACTCCTTATCTGCAAGATGGGCCATCTTGATAGGAACTATTAGTCGAATTAGATAATGTCACATGCTATGTACGGGTATGTTTTTGTAAACAATCAATATATTAATTTATTTATTTGTAATATTGGTTTTTTTCACGATTTGATTTGTATATGTAAATTAATTAATTATATATATTTGATTATATATATTTGATATAAATTAGTGATAACTGTTTTTGTGCATAAACGATATTTTTCGAACTCTGTTGATTTAAGTTTTGAAGCATTACAATTTTCATATATAATTTTTTTTAACTCGTGTTATATAAGTTTCAGACCCATGTTTATTTATGTTCTTGAATCGTATTCATTTCATTTGTTAGACCCGCGTTTATTTAAAGTTCTATATCCGCATTTATCTATGGTATTATACCCGCGTTCATTTAGAGTTTTAAATCCGTATTCAATTTTATCATAATTATATATTATCAATTATATCTAGATAATATATCAATTTGTATTAGCATTTTTTTATAAATACATATTATATTATTATGTGAGGTCATTCCAGTATATTTTTTTTGTTTTTTCATATTAAATGCTCTTATTTTAATTTTAGAATTTATATTTATTTCAAAGTTATACTAAGTAAATTTAATAAATATATAACTTATAATATTTTAACATATCCGTATTCTTAACGAATTAGGAATATGATTTATAATTTTATTGGAATATGAAAATTAGAAAATAACTAATGATATTCAAAACATAACTCACATATAATTTCTAAAAACTATATTATGTAAATGATTTTTCATACTAAAATACAAAGAAAAAACTAAAAAACAAACTATGATTATTTGAAGAAATCTCCTTATAAATCTTCTAAATCATATAATTATTTTACATGAATTGTCAAAGTTAATAAGATGTCTTAGGTTTTTTGGACTTTATCATCAGCCCGAATATATTATGTTTATATATTTTGTTGAATAAATAGTAATTTCAGTTATTATTTATTAGATGTGATTGAAGATTATCTCAAATATCCTTTTTGTTTCATCTTATTATAAACTTAAAAATAATCATGTGATTAAAATTTAATTTTTATATAATATTTTCCTATTAACAAATTTGTTACAATACTTCGTAGACCAAAACGACAAAATATAACACCCTTTTTAACTTAATGCTACGCTTTTATTATATAAAAGATTATATCTTATGTAAATATATAAGAAATTGTATTCTTATATATTATAGTTAAAATGAACTAATAATATTATGTGGATAATAATAACAACAATAATCAGTTAACTAATCTTATCTAAAAATAATTATTTTTTTATTGTTAGAAAATATACAAATAAGTTAATATTACAATTTTATTATATTAAAAATATTTTTGTATTTTTTACAAATATTTTTTATTATAATGTCTTCCTAGTAACAAAAATTCATATACCAAAATAAACTTTTACTATATAAGATATTTTGGTAAATATTAAAAAAAATTAATTGAATAAATGATATTTTAATTAGAATTATAGAATATCAGCAAAAATATATATTTTTACCTTTAAATAATTTTATTTTGAAAAATTGCAAAACAATTATGGTTTGGAAGGCAAATCCATTATTTGTTTAATTTCAGCATATTTTTCCTGCAATACACTAGTTACTCTAAGATTTCTATATAACACAAAATAAATATTTATACTATTGAATGTTTTATAAATAATAAATATATAAATAAATAGAAAAAAAATATAAGATAACTTACTTAGCATTGCGAAGGGTAATCATAAGTCGTTTTGTTGGTTTTCCATTCACTTCAGAAATTTTAGTAGGACGAACATGAATTAATTGTCTGATAATATATATTAAAGAAAAATCTCGAGAAATTAACACTTACAATCAAAATTTATACAAATTTTTTCTTAAAAATATTTACTTACCTATAAGAAAAATATATTTAAGACGTCCATCACGTAATTAATGGTAATCAAAAAATTTTAATCTAAAAACTTAATCTGGTAGAGGATCAGTCGACTTAATTGTGGTTGTATGCATAAAAAAAACTTTGTAGTTATGAGTAGAAGTATGGTAAGTTCTTGTTGCAGGAGAAACTTGTAGGTTTATAATGATTTTAGTATTTTCTTGTTCAAAAAGTTTCCCGAATTTAGAAACCAGTATTTTCTTCACATTATAGTGAATTTTATCACCATATATATAAATTAATTAGAAAATATTCTTAATCAATATAAAAATATTCAAATAAATATATTATTAATAACATACCTTAGAATCACAAAGAACCATATCAATAGTTTGATCATGTTTTTTAGTGTATACCTTTTAGAGTTTTAAAATCTTAACTTTAGTCCTCTAGGTTTTTTTGCATGGTTTCAACGAATAAATTTTTGAGAAATACATCATTAAGATAAACTAAAACAAGAGAAAAAATAGTGGTAAAATCGTTGAGTGAAAAAAATAGAACTCATTGTTGTTGTAAAATAAGTCTCAGGTAACTTTCTTATATTGATTTCGATTAATATTTACTCTATTAGGATTAGGAATATATTTTGTTTGATTTTCACTAAATAAAAGGTATTAGGATTAGGAATATCTCAATACAATATCTTTTGATTTTTTTTCTAATGTGTTGATCAATAATATTAATTTTAATCTTTATTTACTTAGATCAAAACAAACTAATTAGTTAAATATTCATTCAAAAATAAACAAAAAATATTGAACCTATTATAGGCAGGCGCATTTACACATCCAGGGATCGAGTCTTGGTGTCTGCATTATGTAGGAACTTGGCTAATGAGCCTACTATTTATGGCCCAATGTTGACAAAAAAAATCGATTCTATTAAAGTTTTAATCATAAGCGAATTAATCTGTATTTATTCAAATCTAATCTTCATTGGTTAAAGATTCTTTTATAAACCTATAAAAATCAAATCTTAATTGGTTAAAGATTTCTTTTTAAACCAACAAAAATCAAATCTTAATTGGTTAAATATTATTTTTTAACAAACAAAACCCAAATCTTAATTAGTTAGAGATTCCTTTTTAAACCAATGAAAATAAAATCTTAATTGGTTAAAGTTTCATTTTTATTGTATGTTTTTATTAAAACCAAATAAATTGTAATTAAAACAAATAATTAGTTAAAAAATCTTATCTAAACAAAAAGACAAATTAATTAGTTAAAACAAATCGACCAATCATGTATGACTTGATTTTGGGCCTTGTTATCTTCTCTACAATAATCAGGTCCGGCTTTCTAATCAGCACTGGGTAAGAATACTTTGTCGTCCATCGACTAGTTCCATCCGTGACGCTTTCATGGATGTGTGTGCGGTTGTTTACATTTGAATCATTAGGTTGCCGGGCTTAGGTAATGTTACTTCGATCTGATACTGATTTACTAATTTTCTCCCTGCAAAGCTTAGCTTTATCTTTACCTTATGGGTTAAGATTTCTAAAGATCTGTGTAAGGGCAGTTATCTCAGATTATGTATTTTGCATTACCATTTACTCGGTTGTAAACAACATTATAAATATAAATTGCTGTTGAAAAACAAATCAAAACAAATCAAAACATTTAAAATCTCTATTATATTAATTACTACAAAGATACCGAAAATCTTATTGGTAAGATATTCAATGGTTTAATTAGATTACAGTAAACCGGTGGGTCTATTTGTCAATTCGACCAGTTTTAATTGCTTGTACTATGAAAGCAATTTTGTTGTATTGATTTCAAGATAACGATGAATGATTCTACCAAAAAAAATGATAACGATGAATGAATGAATCATTTTTCTCTCAAATTTTTTCTGCAACATGTTCATTCTCGTGACATTGACCAATTTCACATCTTCTAAATTTATTGGCCAATGAGGTCATTGCAATTGTACATTTAAATAAATAGTATACGTAGTTAAGTGGGTATCTATAGTTCTGAGAATCATATAAGTGGACATCCATTGGCCAGTATGGAGTTATGGAGTCTGGTCTTACAGTTAGAGGTCCCCATATATATTGAACACAAACTTTTTCTATAATCTTCTATGTGTATAAGTTAAAAAAAATAACAATATAAATATCTGGAGGTGATTAGATATTTCATTAGCTCATGTTATAGTAATACAATATACCGTATAAGTTCCAAGGTAGTGGTCCATTCACCAATTGAAGGGATCCATATAGGAAAAACTATTAGGTATTTATAATTTAGTTCATTTTTTTTCCTTTTTTGCAATTTAGACATTCCTTATCAAAATGGTATTTGAAGATTCGAACACTAAATAAAACCCTCAATAATACCGGTAACTTTTTATTTTCACGAAAAAACCTTTAGCATCAATCCTAGTCTTCTTTGTATGTTTGGGACAAACCGTTGTAATACCAGATTAATAGCGTAAAAATCTGTGCCTGATACCCCGAAAATCAAAATATAAGCGTAACAAAACTAATCCATGGTGCTTAAACCATTAGAAAGTTAATATAGGTAACTTTAGATAGAACATAACTGCAAATTCATCTTATGTGTGTTGAAAATGGTATTTGAACTATTACTTATATTGAGAATTTGTATGTAATCTTCTATTAACACTGTTATTTACATATAGACAATATACCTTCCCAAAAAAAAAAAGACAAAAAGAACATATATTTGCAAAAATTATGTATATAGTATATTCATTATGACTTGTAACATATATAAATTTAGATATGATCTCCCTCTCAATCCTCATCAAAGAAAGTTGAAGTCCATGTCATAAGTCATAACCATTCAAACAATAACACTTTTCTTTTGGTTACAATTTTTTCTTTAATCTTCTAAACTATTGTCGAGACATACCAATTATCGTATGCTTATACAAAAGAAACGTACGCATATAAAGCGTATATATCCATTGAAATTTATTATAGTTTTGACCAACATTACTGAGCAACTGATTAATTATAATATTTCATGTGTAGCGTCATAGTGGTTCGAAGGTTCTTAGAGAATCCATGGTTCATTAGTATTCCTATCGTGAGACTATTTTAGTGGTATACAAAAGCCACTACTTTATTTATTGTCTAGATGATTTCGAGCTTGACCATCTAATTAATTAACTAGCTATCTTATAACGATAAATACATTGAATTGTATACAAGAATCCCAACGCATAAGGTTCGCCACAAAACTTAAAATTTTCTACTTTACTAATCATGAGGTTCCCATGAATTATTCAACCCTTTTTATATATAAAAATTAAAACCTAAATTAAAGGGAACCATCAATTTGGAATATATACTCTATTTGCCTTTCAACACTCAACAGTTGATTAATCCTTTGCTCAAAGATGTTGCAACGTGACATGTCTCCTTTTTAATGAAATGAATCGTCCTTTTATTAAGAATATCCGCATCATATATTACCTATTAATTTCTCTATGACGTTAGCTCTATTATCTTATTTCTTATGTTAAATCCAACCATATATATTATCTTATTTCTTATGTTGAATCCAAGCAAATTTTTCTTGTCAAATGATTAGATTTATAAAATCATATGTTTAACATAAAATCAATTTAACCATTTGACCAATGACACTTCCCTCAGTCCTAATATATATATATGCCAATTTCCCATTTGTTTATTTCCTCACTAATTAAAGCTTATGTTGTTTGTGGGATCGATGAATCATCAATCAGCCTATTAATGAGGTCAATATTAGTTGAATTTATATTACTTGAGGCCATGACGTGGTTCAAACACGTCAAAGAGAAAGTGCTTCATCTAGTCTAGTATAAATCAGAATTCCTTGGAATTTGTCCCATTAATCTTAGTATTTAAGAAGGAATTATTCGACCAACTGAACAAATTAAAGCCACCAATTGCCACATAGGACGATTCTTCCATATCCACTTAATTTAACTATTAGTTTTTAAAATAATAATATTTTTTAAAAAGATCTTCGCTTATAAATAGACATCTAAATCTTAGATCTTTCTCATCATCTTATTACAATTTCATTGAACTTCTTTACAAGTAGAATCTCAAAAATGGATCTTCACATCAAGAATATTTCTAATATACTAATTTCTTTGTGTTTTACCACTCTTTTGATAATAGTCCCGGTGGTTTTGTGTACTAGACAACACAAGCTTGATAGTCCAAAACAAAGGAGCTTGTTGGCTAATGA
The DNA here is from genome assembly GCA_900406405.1 of Lepidium africanum. Taxonomy (NCBI): domain Eukaryota; kingdom Viridiplantae; phylum Streptophyta; class Magnoliopsida; order Brassicales; family Brassicaceae; genus Lepidium; species Lepidium africanum. The sequence goes on along the minus strand of OVAX01001590.1, from coordinate 17,660 downwards.
GCAACATATAGTGACAGATTTACCTGGACAACCTGTCGTGAGTTTCAGACATTATGCCGGTTATGTCCCGGTCGATACATCTAACGGAAGAGCCATGTTTTACTGGTTCTTTGAGGCCATGGATCTCCCCAAGGAGAAACCTCTAGTTCTTTGGCTTAATGGAGGTAACCTAATGAATACAACAGCTAGTTCCTTCATAAGTAATCTTTGTATATTTATGTACGTTGTCTTAATTATATATATAAAAAATTAAAGGTCCAGGTTGTTCTTCTGTGGGATATGGAGCAACACAAGAAATTGGTCCTTTCCTCGTGGACACCAACGGGAATGGACTTAACTTTAACCCATACGCATGGAATAAAGGTAAATCTTAGCAACATAATTTATGTATTAAGTTAATGAAGATGACAATAAAATAATGTTAAAAGGTTGATTTGCTGATGCAGAGGCCAACATGCTGTTTTTAGAATCCCCAGTCGGTGTTGGCTTTTCGTATACAAACACTAGTAGCGATTTTCAAAATCTTGGTGATGACTTTACAGGTACCTATTACCTCCATTATTAATTATTTACTACATAATACGTTTATATTAATTAAACTGTATGCTTCCTTCTCTTTTGTTCTACGATCGATCAGCAAGAGATGCATACACTTTCCTTTGCAATTGGTTTGAGAGATATCCAGAATACAAAGAAAATACGTTCTATATTGCGGGTGAAAGTTATGCAGGTAACTTATAAAACTATTTGGATTTTTCAGATTGATATGCAGGTAACTTATAATTAATAGACTGATATAGTACTCCTTTTTTTCTTCTCTTTTAGTAGCTGATTCATTTTTATTGGTATTCAGTGCGTATATAAATTTTTGCAAATGTAAATAAACTTTCAGGAAAATACGTACCCCAGTTAGCAGAAGTTGTGTACGATAACAATAACAAAAACAATGCTTCATCGTTTCACATTAATCTTAAGGGTATTTTGGTAAGTTTCATTCTCTGTATACGGCAAGAAATCCTCCATTTAAGACGAAATTATCTATTTCAAATCCGTTTGGACGGGATTTCAGACAGCTATTTTTTTTCTTTTTATAGAACCAGCTATATGATAATTTTTATAGTATGGTGGATAGAATGATTCAGTTAATGATATGTTATCAAAAGTTTGATTATTCTTCACTACATTATACTATATTAAAAAGAGATTTTAGAAATGGACTTTTGAGTTATGGATGGACTTTGTCGTTCCAATTGTTGACAAAAAATAACGAAACTTTGTATGGAGAATAGAATAGAAGTGAATTTCTCATGTTTAAGATTTTAAGGTAAGCCCAAAAACAAACAAATAATTTATCTTTTTTTATCTAGTTGGGGAATCCTGAGACATCAGATGCTGAAGATTGGAGAGGTTGGGTGGATTACGCATGGAGCCACGCAGTGATATCTGATGAGACGCATAGGACCATAAGCAGGACGTGTAATTTCAGCAGCGAGAATACATGGAGCAACGATGAGTGCAGTGAAGCCGTAGCAGAAGTTCTTAAACAGTACCACGAGATCGATATCTATAGCATCTACACTTCTGTTTGCATTGGAGATTCTGCACGATCTTCTTACTTGGATTCAGCAAAGTTCAAAACTAATTCTCGTATTAGCTCCAAGAGAGTACGTAATTATCGCTTATTAGCCATATATATAAAGTGTTTTACAAATTTAACAAGTTGCTTTTGCTTGGCTTTTAGCTTCCGCCGAGGCTCATGGGAGGATATGATCCGTGCTTAGATGATTATGCAAAAGTATTTTATAACAGAGCAGATGTTCAGAAGTCTCTTCATGCGAGTGATGGAATTAATCTCAAGAACTGGAGCATTTGCAAGTATTCAATCTTCCCAATATCCTTCATTTGAATTATATGGCTTTCTTTAAGGAACCTGTCTGAATATTCTTTTGCTTTTCTGAGATTGCAGCATGGAGATTTTTCATAATTGGACCGGTTCAAAGCCGTCTGTTTTGCCTATTTACAAGAAACTCATAGCTGGAGGATTGAGAATTTGGGTTTACAGGTAATACGATCATGAAAAAGTACCTAAATTCATGACTACAATTCACATGTAAATAATAGCTGTATACACTTTGGTTGCTTCCTACGCAAGTAACTACTATACACTTTAGCTTCTGCTAGTTTTGTTATTCTCCAAATACATAACGACTCCTATTCAAAGACATTGGTTTTTGATTTCCTTTTGTGATGGTTCAGTGGAGACACAGACGGACGAGTTCCAGTACTCGCTACTCGGTATAGCTTAAGCACACTCGAATTACCCATCAAGACAGCTTGGAGGCCATGGTATCATGAGAAACAGGTACCCATATGGATCTAATTAACTGGTTGATTAGGGTTCTTAATTTGGATATGATTAGGCCGGTTAAGTTACTTGATGATGCTACAACAGGTAAGTGGGTGGCTTCAAGAATACGAAGGTTTAACGTTTGCTACGTTCAGAGGAGCTGGACATGCTGTCCCTTGCTTCAAACCAAGCAGCTCGCTCGCGTTTTTCTCGGCGTTTCTCAAAGGAGTTCCTCCTCCACCTTCGCGTTAGAGAAGCAATCTAACGGTTATATAAAAAGATGATTTTAGTAATCTAGTTACGAGTCTTTTGAAAGATTTTGGGTTTTGTTTCGTTAACTTGTCAGACACGGTATAGCAGGAAAAACTATTGTTACTTGTATGAACAAAGTTGTATGAGAGTTGTGTGACCATCTTACAATTAAAGTTATCATGCATCATAATTATGATCAAAAGAATTTTTACTCTTTTGTCAAGACCGATAAAATTTATCCATAGCCAGAAACCGACTTTCTAGAATCTTTTAAAATTTACCATATGAAGTGGAAAGATTCGAACTCGATGTCGAAATTATTAGCTGGTATATATAGTTTTTTGGGCAATATTATTATACTATAATCCAAACTGCTATAGACTAAAATAATAAATGTCACTTATTAATAACTTTATATTATTAGGAAATAAGATTTTTGATATTCTTTTTAAGATATCCTTTTTCACCTATAACACTAAATTCAATCTTCTATTTTAGGATCTTTGTGGAAAAATACAAATTTTCCCATTCTGCTTATAATATCTCATTTCTGAAGAAGACAAATATTAAAAAATATATAACCGTAGATGCCACGTGTCATAACTAGATTAGCGATAAGATTAAAGAAATCTGGAGCGTTAGCGTTCATAAACACTCTTAACCTTCACAGGATTTATTTCTACACACTTCCTAGTTAAGTCTCGTTACTTTGTAATCATTACAAGTATATTAACACCTTCATTCTCTTTGTTTTCTCCGTTGATGAGTTTCAAAACCTCTAAGCTTGAGGTAAACCTCTGAAACACTTCTCGCTTATTGTTTTGTCATCGAAACTTGATTTGACATCGATCTCTACTGCTTTTGTTTTTGTGATTGTTATGAACATTGATACAGCCTTTAAAAGGGAAAACATCAGTTAGATGTTGTAAGACAAAGCAAGATGTTAGATCATCGACCAAGGCCTCTAGATTGCCAGTCTTGAGCCAAAAAACTGTAAGATGTGTTGAATCGTCAGCTAGAGAGATCAAAACTGCTCATACAGAAGTGACAAAGATCTGGAGTTCCAGCTGTGACTCGAGCAAATGGACTGGGAATTTCATTCTCATGATCGAGCTTCGAAGGAAGATCAACGCTTGTAGAAGCATCATTGATCTCCCTCCTCTTACTGCTCATCTGTCTACAATCAGTGTACGCATACATTTTTTTGCTCTGAAATTATCGTATATTTGACCTGCACTCACTCACTAACTCAGACACTAATCACAGTGAAGTCATCAGTGATGTATATACTTTATTGAGTTGTCCTGTTATTATTTGTTTTTATGGTTATTGGTAGATGGTGATGCGTACGATGAAGGATCTCAACAAGCTTTGTCCTGAGATCGTTGAAAGCTCGCAAATCATTGATATGAGACGTGCAGAAGTTGATAAGGTTTACATATAAAAAGTCATATCTCATTAAAAAAAATTGTCTAAGGGACTAATTTTATATTTTATTGATGTTTGATCAAAACTCTTGCAACAGTTGCTTGACCAATTTTACAACTCTTTGAAATCAATTGGAGATTCATGGATTGATGACCACGAATGGATCACAAAATCCAAGTATAGGAACAGTAGCCTTAGGAAGAATCTATCCGATCGACTTGGTAACATATATATTACCAAAATCTTATGATTAGTTTATCCAATTTCTCATGATACAAATTTTGCACCATCTCAGTCTATGGTTGTTGCAGTGGAAAAGGTGCTAGCTGCATTAGATGGGCTGATTAAGGGGATGAACGAGAGGCTCAGTGTGACAGAGATGGGTAAAGAGGAAACGAAGAAAAGAGTTAGTCCTCGGAGTATAACATCGATCAACCTATCAGAATCATTGGCGAAGCATATGAGAACACCAAGAACGGTGCAGAAGCCACCGAGTAAAGTTGGAGATTTTTCAAGCTCTCTTTCAACTCTTCCTAGAAATTTGAGGATGCAAACGCTCGTAAAGCTTAGTCCAATTGATGTAAAGCGACTCGCTAACAAGAATCTGTGCGAGAAAGAAGCTCAGAGATACAAGTGTGATGGGAAGGATGAGGATTTTAAAGATATGAAGAGTGAAAGGGAGAGGATTGAGAAGATGGAGAATGCAAAAGAAATTATTCTGGAGGAAAGTGTGAAGAATCAGATTAATAATAAAAGTTGCTCGAAAGTCGCAGAGAAATCAAAAATTGTTTCAGAACCTTCGGCTTCGGGGGATGCAGCACAACCTGCACCTTCGTTGGCTGCTTTGGCACGAGGGGCTGCATCACTATCGACACAACCACCACTTTCAATGGCTGCCAGGAAAGGACAGGTTGCTCGAACTCCTCCTCCACCTCCAGGGGAGGTATCACAACCGGCACAAACACCACTTCCAATGGCTGCTGGAAAAGGACAGGTTGCTCGGCCTCCTCCTCCTCCTCCTCCACCTCCACCTGCAGGGGCTGCATCACAACAACCACTTCCAATGGCTGCTGGAAAAAGTCAGGTTGCTCGGCCTCCTCCTCCACCTCCACCTCCACGGGATGTATCACAACCAGCACGACCACCACTTCCAATGGCTGCTGGAAAAGGACAGATTGCTCAGCCTCCTCCTCCACCACCAGGGGCTGCAAAGCTACCTTCACCACCGCCTCCTGGCTCAAGGGGAAGCGTGGGATCCAAGAAATCTATTAGTAAACTGAGGAGATCAACTCAATTAGGTAGCTTGTACAGATTCCTCAAGGCAAAATTAGAAGGGAAGAATCATGAACCAAGATCTCGTAGTGCGTGTGGGGGAAGCAAAGGCAGGAATGGAAGCGTCTCAGCCAATGGAAAGCAAGGAATGGCAGATGCTCTTGCTGAGATTACAAAAAGGTAAATCACATCTCACTTACAAGCAACAAAACCACACAACAACGTCAAAACTGATACATACTTTTATGTTTTAATGTCTATACAGGTCTCCATATTTTCAGAAAATAGAAGAGGATGTTCAAATGTACATGAAATCAATTAATGTGCTTAAGACAGAGATTTCCAAGTTCCAGAATAAGGACGTTATGGAGCTTCAGCAATTTCACCATTATGTCGAATCAGTTCTTAATAAACTAGAAGATGAAACACAGGTCAGTGAAAACAGCAGAATTGACTGATGTCGCAAACTTTCTTCATTTCTGTTCTGATTTTGTGATCATAAATGTTTGAACTTGGTTAGGTTCTCGCGAGATGTGAAGGATTCCCGCATAATAAACTCGAAGTGATAAGAATGGCTGCTACATTGAACTCAAAGCTGCAGGAAAAGATCAAAGAGCTTAAGAACTGGAAGATCGAGTCTCCCACAAACCAACTTCTTGATAAGACTGAACGTTATTTTGCAAAGGCAAGTCATAGAAATACTGATTTTGCCAGAATCTTTGCTTTCCTCTTTTTTTGGGTTATATCCTCTTCCAGGTAGCTCGATTAATCTGAAGAGAATGATCAAAACAGATCAGAAGAGAGATCGAAACTCTAGACCAGATCAAAGAAGAAGAGGAAAGAAAGTTTAAGAGCCATAACATCCATTTCGACTTTAGTATCCTCGTTCAGATTAAGGAATTAATGGTTGATATCTCTTCAGGCTGCATGGAACTGGCATTGAAGGTAGGGTCAACCACAAGATCATAAACTTGAGACTTGCAACACACTTTGAAAACATTCTAATACTGATCACTCTTGTTTGAAACCCTTTTATAACCGGACTCTCTCTGCTTAAACTCACAGGAAAAGAGGGAGGCAAAGATTGCATCGCAAATTACTGCAGAATCACGAGAGATCAAGCCAGGCATGAAGAATAAGACAGCATGTTGGTCTAAAATGCTGTGGAGAGTATTTCAGTTTGCATTCAGAGTTTACACATTTGCAGGAGGACACGACGACCGTGCTGATAAGCTTACTAAAGAGTTGGCTGAGGAGATTGAACTGATCCTTAAAAAAACCAATGACTCGTGACTTCACCACTCCTCTTACTATGTTTCACCTGAAAATGTCATAGAAAATGAAGAGTCGTCTTCGCAGACATTGGAAGAGACATAAATGATACTTTAGACAGCAGAAGCTGTAACATTACCACCAAAGAGCTGTTGTAATCTGATGTGATTTTTCTCTCTGAGCCTATAATAAATAAGAAATTAAAGTTACTATTAGGCTCAATGCCATCTTATTTTCAACCGCAGACGCAGAAAACACAAACTTCAAACGTAAACAATCTCAATCGCAAGTGTGGCGGATGCTTTTGGAACTGAAGCCGTACACTACGTATTCAGGTAGAGTAGTTAATGGTAGCTATGTGAACACTTAAAAACACAAGAAGAAGAAGAACAGAGCAAGTTTCTATTGAGAATGATTGTTGTCTAAATAAGACATTACAAGAAAATATAAACAAAGCTGAAAGGTTTATTATTAAATGTAGAAAAAGCTGAAACGTAAAAACATTAACTGAACTCACTATTGATGTAAACACCATCAGTCACCACTCTGATCCTTCAATCCCTCCCTTAAACTGAAATCCCTTCATTCAGTTTACATCTTTTTTTTGCACACCCATTCGAGTTCGGAGTGTCTCGAAAGTCTCCAATTTGACAGCTTTAGTCATCAAATCTGCAAGCTGATCATGTGTTGTGCAATACTTCAATATAATTTCTCCCTTGCTCACTAACTCTCTCAAGAAGTGGAAGCGGACATCAATATGCTTACTCCTTCCATGTAGAACTGGATTTTTCGGTAACAAAATCGCAGAATTATTGTCACAGAACAATGTAGTTTCCTCAGTCTGAAGTTCACCGATTTATTCTAAGACATTATGCAGCCAAACAGCTTGACATGTTCCATATGCAGCTGAAACAAATTCTGCCTCAGTGGTGGACAAAGTAACTATTGGCTGTTTCTTTGAACACCATGAGACAATGTTTCCTCCCAACAGAAAAACATATCCAGAAATACATTTTCTATCATCAAGACAACCAGCATAATTACTATCCACGAAGTCTACGAGATCCAAATTTCCACTTTTTGTATAACGTACTCCAAATCTCAAAGTCCCCTTCACATACCTCAAGACACTTTTTGCAGCAAGTAGATGTGATTCTTTGGGCTGCTCCATGTATCTGCTTATGAGATTAACAGAGAAAGTTAGATCAGGCCTTGTTACCGTCAAGTATCGCAAGCTTCCGACCAGCTGTTTAAACTCAGTAGAATCAACATTATTTCCAGCATTCTCTTTAGTCAATCTCTGTCCAGGAACCATTGGATTTCTAACAGAATTGCAATCCTCCATTCCAAATTTCTGTAGTAACTCCCTTGCAAATCTCTCTTGGCCAATAAAAATTCTTTGTTCATCTTGAATAACTTCCACACCAAGAAAATATTTCATTAGACCAAGATCACTCATCGAGAACTCCCTCATCATTGACTCCTTGAAACTCATAATTAATTCCTCAGAGTTTCCTGTGTATATCAAGTCGTCAACATAAAGACTGACAATGAGAGCTTGTGTACCTTTGATCTTCACGAAAAGTGTATGCTCACAATAGCATTTCTGAAAGCCATTTGACAGGAAGAATCTTTCAATTCTACTGTACCTTGTCCTTGGTGATTGTCTAAGTCCATAAAGGGCTTTTTTCAGCTTATACACCATATTTGATCCGTTTGAAACCTCAAATCCTTTAGGTTGTTCAATGAAGACCTCTTCCTCCAATTCTCCATGCAAGAAAGCACTCTTAACATCAAATTGGTAGATCTTCCATCCTTTTTGTGCAGCCACACCAATAACAATACGAATTGTATCCCACTTAGCAACAGGTGCAAAGATTTCATGAAAATCAATACCTTCGGTTTGAAGATATCCCTTTGCGACCAGCCTCGCCTTGAACTTTTCAAACTCACCCTTTTCATTAAGCTTTGTTTTGTAGACCCACTTAACACCAACAGCTTTGGCTCCTTCCGGTTACTCAACAAGTTCCCAAGTATTGTTATCTTCAATAGATCGAATCTCTTCCTCCATAGCAATGCGCCAATGTTCTAATTCAACAGCTTCTTCGAACCGACTTGGATCGCTTTCTGTAACAAACATGATCATAACATTGCCGTCATTTTCCTCCACGAAGAAGCTACAATCTCCTGATTCGTAATCCTTCATCCAAACTGGTGGACGTCTCACTCTTTTTGTGTTACCCTCTTTATCGCCTCTAGTTTCATCAATTGGTACCAAACAATTTGCACTTGATGAGTCTGTAACAACATCTACAGAAGCCACTCGTTCAGATGAAGGTTCCTCTCCGGACACCACATGCTCTGGTGTATGTTCTTCTCCTTCTGAATCTATAGCAAAATCTGACACTGAAAATTTTAATCCCTCCGAGGTCTCCTCCCAATTCTAAGCCTTATCTTCCAAAAATTTCACGTCACAGCTGACAATGATCTTCTTAGTTTGTGGATTGTACAGACGGTAAGCCTTCGACTCCTTGCTAACTCCAAAGAGAACACACTTGATACTCTTTTCGTCAAGCTTACATCACCTTTCATAAGGAACCATATCAAAGGCTATACAACCAAAAACACGAATGCGTGCAACTGAAGGTGTACTATATTACTCCACTTAGCATCTGGAACATCACCGTCAAGACTCGCTGAAGGACTTCTGTTTAGAATATGAACTGCATATTGAACAGCCTCAGACCAGAACCACTTAGGTACACTCATACCAAACAACATACATCTTGTGGTGTTGAGCACACTTCTATTTTTTCTCTCTGCGATGCCATTTTGTTGTGGCGTATATGCAGCAGTGAGTTGTCTCTTGACTCCATTGGCAGCACAAAATTCTGAAACTCAGAAGAATTGAACTCACCAACTCTATCAGTACGAAGGCAATCAAGATTGAGACTAGATTCTCTTTCAACAGCAACCTTAAATTCCTTAAAAACTCTGAAAGCATCAGATCTTTCAGCAAGGAAATAACACCAACACTTCTGACTATAATCATCAATAAAGTTAAGTATGTACGGACTCCCTCCTTCAGACATAGGAGTAATTGGTCCACACAGATCACTGTGAACAAGTTCTAGTACACGACTAGACTTCCATGAACTTTTTTGTGGAATTACTTCTCTGTTTTGCTTTCCCTTGAAGCATGTTTCACAAGCGTCACCAGTCTCCTTTGAGCTGAACTTTGGCAAGCCACTCACCAATTCCTTCTCACCAAGTCGACAAAGGCTTCCTAAATTGAGATGGCCCATATGCCTATGCCAATGCATCTTATCATCTCCATCACTTGTCTATAAACACAACTCATTTGTATCAATCAAACAATTTTGTGGTTTCTGAACGTTTGCCCTTACAGTGAACAGCCGATTACTAGTCATAGTCAATCTCATTAGCATCCTTCTTTGCTCCTTATGCCACACCTCACACTCATCATCATCGAACACAATCCTTAAACCCTTTTGTTGCAACTGACCAGCACTGAGTAAGTTGTTCTTGAGTTCTAGAACAAAATACACAAAAGAGATTACTTGAATTATACCATTAATAACAAGTCTCAAGTTTCCCTTGCCCTCAACAATCGTTCTCCTATTATCCCCAAGCTTGACAGTTTGATGATAACTACCATCAAAATCAACGAACCATTCCTTGGTTCCACACATATAGTTACTGCATCCCGAGTCGAAAAACCACATGTGCTCAGTCTCCTCCTCATCAACACTAGCCATCAGTACCACATCTTCCTCCAGTTCAGCAAAATTCGCAGATTTATCCCATTCTGGACATTCATTTCTATAATGACCAAACCTGTGACATTTGAAGCACTCAATTGCTTCTTTGTTGTAGCCACGACCACGTCCTTGAGAGTATCCTCTCCCCCTAGATGAACCACGACTCCTTGAGGAACCACGCCCTCCACTCCAGTTGTTCCCATCTTCTACCTTGAGTGCGTGAACATCTTCAACAACGTGACGTCTCAACTTCTGCTCATGAACCATCAGAGAACTCTGTAACCCATCAACAGTAAGAAAACTTATATCCTTTGACTCTTCAATAGCACAAACAACATATGTGAACCTTTCTACCAAAGTTCTAAGGATCTTCTCCACTACCTTTGAATCTGGTAGATCTTCACTCAAATTCCTCATATCATTCACAACTAACATCACCATTGAGAAATACACAGCAATTGACTCATGCTCCTTCATTTCCAGAATCTCAAACTCACGTCGAAGACGTTGTAGCTGAGCACTTTGTACCTTTTTATCTCCTTGATACTTATTCTTCATAGATTCCCAAAGATCCTTCGATGTTTCCTTTTTCAAAATGGTTTTCAAATTACTCTTATCAATGGAGGCAAAAAGATAGTTTTTAACCTTAAGATCCTTGAGAGTCTGAGAATCCAGCTCTGCTTGTTCTGCATCTGTTAACTTCCCAGCTCTCGTGGATCTTGTGATACCTTGCTCTATCAAGGACCACCACTCCTTCGACCGTAACAAATTTTCCATCAACATCGCCCATTATTCATAGTCACCATCAAGCTTTGGAATGGTCAACAATGAATCTCTCTCACTCATTTTTAACACACACACTCAAAATGGCTCTGATACCACTTGTTAGCTATGTGAACACTTAAAAACACAAGAAGAAGAAGAAGAACAGAGCAATTTTCTATTGAGAATGATTGTTGTCTAAATAAGACATTACAAGAAAACGTAAACAAAGCTGAAAGGTTTATTCTTAAATGTAAAAAAAGCCGAAACGTAAAAACATTAACTGAACTCATTATTGATGTAAACACCATCAGTCACCACTCTGATCCTTCAGTTAAGACAGAATGCTCCTATCTATATAAAACACACTTTGATGTATGTACAGAAGAACAGGGAGGCTGTATCACACTTGATGCAATTTTAAGTTAAAGTTTCAAGAAAAACTCGGAGATTCCAAAATTAGATGGCGAAGGTTAGACAATCAAAGTTACAAAAACAAAAGTACCCAAATTAATGAGCTCTGGATCGAACGAGTCCACTCCTTCTCGATGGGTGAGGTTTGGACATTAAGTTACCTCGAACGACAGCCGGTAACAAAGCTAGAAAAAGAGAGAATTAAAAAAAAAAGAGAGGCAACAAGAGGGGCACGAAACAGAAAATATACCATTACTTCTATAAAATATTCACAGAAAAAGATCAGCTGTATTTTGCCGAAGACAGCTTCAAAACTTTGAAGAATATAGATTTTCAAATTTCAAAATGCTTATATATTGCGAAATAGCATACCCATGTTACACATCGTAAGCAGTAGGAAGTCAGTTATCTGCAGAAGATGGCAGAGGTTCATATAATGATGTATACAGAGATTTATTAAACAGTCGTAAAGTAAACTTGTATATATGATATGTCAAGAAAACTACAAAAGAATGGAGTGTAAAACAAAAACAAAGACAACTAAAACAACCCTAAGCCGAGACCAAACAAACTAAAGCTCTAAAAGAGGAACTAACGCACTAATCGTAGACCCTTATATCATACATCAACATGATCACCAGAGTTAGTGATCATCCCAAAGCATTTGAAGTTTCGTTTTTCTTTTTCATTTTGCAGAAGCTGTACAGAGAAAAGGAGAATGGAGAATTCATTTGCCCTTTCTTTTATCTTTTTTTATGGTAGTTTGCAAGACTCAATCACTTCTGTCACTGCTTTATGTGTCTCCGGTGACATCATGTTCAGAGTCATGTGAAATGCCTGAACAAAAAAAGAACAAAATATCATGTCAAAGGATCTTCATTATATCTCCTAGCCTGAAACAGAGCAGCCATAAGCCGTTATAGAAGCACATACCACAAATTTTTCCAAGACCGGTACAAGAATTCTCAGACTATGTTTCGGGAGATAGTCTTTGATAGAGTTGCGTATACTTCTACTGCTAGTGATCCAAGAACGTATTTAGTTTCTTAAGAAAATTTAGATAGATTATGACATATAAAAAGATTGAAAACAAAAGGTACCTTTCAGTTGAAAGAAAGGCGAGTAGTAGAGCAGAGTATGCCTCTACAATCATCTTTTCCGCTTCCTTTTCGCCTTCTAAAACAGCTTCTTCGTCATCCTGAATAAGAATACAAATAAACAGCAGATTTAAAAATAAAGAACAATGCATTTTCTGGGTCTTGAAGTCTGAGCAAATAATTGCGATACTGCAACTTACTACTGTGAAAGTAGTCGTCTCTTCTTTGGTATCTGCTGATCCTTGATTGGTAAGAAAGATTGAACATAGTAAAGGAATCAGTTCCTGTTCACCTTCCTGTAACCCATCTGGTTTTGTAATAGGAACACTAGCTGAAGCAAGCCGTGATCTACAAAAAAATCAGTTACCTGATTAGCATGAGATGCCACGCCGGCTGTGTCAAGGGTTAAATTTGACTCAACCACGTGATAGTGTTAATTATTGACTAAAATACAGCCAGCTTGAAGAAGTTAACAGTAAAAGCTGAGGTTTTGTTTGTACCAACCTATTCACTCCGTCTTTCTCAACCAAATTTACAAGTAAACCCAAGATGGCTACAAGAAATTCTAACTCCTGATCTGTCAGATGTTTGTCTTTCTTCTGATGGGATGATCTCGTCTTTTCCATCTCACTGAATAGCAGATATCTGGTGAAAGACGGAAAATGTCTGGCAATTAATTCAGCCATACTTTCCAACCCTCTGCACCCACCAATTTGTCGACAACCGACAGCATTATCGTTTGCTAAGTTCATCAAAACCTGCAATCAATAATTATGAACTAAACTTTTGATATTCCCGCTTAGAGAAGTTTGCCACAGACAGTGCTAAAAGACTGAAAGTAATTACCTTTACAGCTGTTAGGAGGCAATCAGACAAAAGACATAGACTTTCTTCATCAATGTCATTTGTACAAGAAGATGGTTGCAGCGATACACTGCAGTTTCTGTTACTTGGTTCTTGGGAATTCAACCTATGGTTTGATGATTCTTCTTGGCTCGAGAACAGCTGATACACACTTTCATCTTTACTTTGTTTGTAGCATCCTTTCTTCTTTTGAGCTTTAGACTTCTTTTGCTTTACGGATACTACTGCCCATTTGGAGGGTTTAGAATCTTCTAAATCAAACGCAAAAGGATCTTGGCTTTCCTCGGGAGATGCAAAATTTCCATTTCTTTTACAACTTGGTTCTCCAGCTTGACTAGTCCTTGAAGTACTTTTGGCAATGCCGTTACCCAATGACGCCAATCTCCCTGCAAATGAACCAGAGATGGTCGAACCAACTCTTGCTTTTGACGTAGTAGGCTCATTTCCCGACACACTTAATTGAGAAACCGACATCGATGCTGGTGAGAAATCTAAATCGATTATGGATTGACTTCTTTGGGATAAACTCCCGCTCCTAGTGGGGATGGAGCCAACAGTCGAGCATGTATCTGAACTAATTGTCACGACCTCTTTGGTAACTGCAAAAGGTAGAAATGGCTTAGCATAAAAAAAATACAGAGAGCAGAGGCGGAGCAGAGAAAGAGTGAGCGGAGATAGACCATATATATAAATTACCTTTCCGATCTGTTCCCAAGATAGTATCACTATTACAACCATTTGAATAGTGAGGATTCATATTGTTCCTATGAGGACTTGGAAAACCTCCACGTAGGTGAAGACCTAACAAACACTCCAAACAATAATTTAGGACAAAAGATGATAAAACGAGCCAGTCATTATGTAACAACTCAAAAAAAGATATGGTATCAATTGCGAACCTGAAAGCATCTTGATGACACTTATCGTGAGCTCTGAGAAAGACATTCGAGATTCATAAGAACCCAAACATGTCTTAAATCCGAGCAAATGATTCTGACAAACAATTTAGCGTTACAGTTATATTATATCAGGCACTGAGTTATATGTACTTCAACTTAATAACAGCTAATTAACATTTGAATTTCCAAAATAACGCCATGAATCTTGAAACCAATATATATTAAGAAAATACCTGGTTGTCTGTGCTGAGGAACGTAGCATTCTCCATAATTTTCAGACATTTTAGAAGCAACATTAAACTTTGCTTATGGAGATTATCTTTCTTATCCTGAACGGAAAGTGTGTCATATTCCACCCAGCGCTGCATATAGAATCTGTATTAGAATTTTTCACTTAATATAACATGATGCAACTGAAAACTGCCAGCAATGACGACAATTAATGCAGAAAGGCAAGAATACATGGGACAGTATAAAGATTTTGACAGATCATCTACATAATCAACAGAAGTGTGTCACAGTGCTAATATGCCAATAAGTTTAAACAAAGTCATCCGCCACTGCAAAGATGGTCAACATGTAATTTCTCTTTTGATATATACAAAGAACGCACCTTCACTATACCCACTTTTCAGCAGTTAAGTGCATTGAAAAAAGAGTAAACCCTTAGAATACTTAAAATAATTGCAAAGGTAGCTATAAAAGATGCTATCTACAAGTTATCAACGTCCTAGGCAGTCATCACTACAAGATACAATGTAGATGAAAAAAAAACATACAGGTTCACACCTCCATTACAGCGTGACAATTCACAACAACCTCAAGGACTGCATCAAGCCCTCCTAGTTCTCGCAGTTTCTCCTTGAAATTCCCGCCAGTCTTTTTCACAGAACAAGAAGCATCTGGGTGGGGGGGAAAATGAAATAGATTATTAACAATAAATCAAAGATCACGATATTATCACCTTAGAATCCATGCTAAAATGAATCTAGAGAAGCAAAATAAATAACTGCAGGGAAAAGGAACTTATTCTAAGATGATTTCTGAAATATTTAGCTAGTCATTACTCCCAACAGAAGAAGCAAAAAGTTCAAATACCATCAAAAGAAATTTTGGATAAGCATGCCCTCTCGATGGCCAACAAAGCCACCCATTTTGTACTCAGCTCAGGTCTCACTGTTTCAAATTTATAGCTACTATTCGGTCTCATTTCCTTGCAATTAACAAGAAGTTCCTCAACTCTTGAAAGTATATCACTGGAGCTTGGATCATTCATTTTCAATGGATCCCGTGCTACATCAACATCCTTTAGTAATGATAAGAGCTTAAATCCTATATTGCGTGGCTTCATTTCGGTGCTAGTGACAGTCACTGGTTTCAACAACTTTACTAGAAACTTGATGCACTTGGGTGACTCCATAAAGTGCTCGTCTTGACCCTGAAATCATGAATATGAATTGACAAAATTATACACGGAAAATATGAAAAAGTAAACAGCAAGCCAAATAGTTGTCGACGAATAAAAGATTAAACATCAAAAACTTTATAATAGCATCTGAAAATTACTTACGTCAGCAGTTAGCACAAAGAAAAGGGTGGCTGCGGCAAGATTGCTTGGTATGTCATCAAGGCTAAGACCCAAAATTGCATCAATTATGGATTGGGAGATCCTGAAACATAAATCTCACACAGATTTAGGCAAATTCTTTGTCAAATGAGACTCAGCATCCATTAAGGACGCTGACTAGACCAACGAATCAATAGATGGGACAAATACAAAATCTCCAGTCCTTGGGAAAGAAGTAGACATAATCCCAAAACCTTACTTCACGTACATCATGATACAAACCCAGTTTAATAATATACTTCCCATTTCACTATAAACTCCAAATGCTGGTAATTCTCTAACTTTCATGCCCTAATTCTCATATAAAAAATCACAAATCTGATTCACAAGAAGCCAACCTAACCCAAATTCAAAACCTGGAGGCGAAACAACTAATCCACTGACTTTGTCAGCATCGGGGAATTGATGTACAAACCCTGCCCTAATCCAAAAGACCAGAAAATACTGAAAACCCAAAACTCATACAAATCTTTTTCACAAAACCCACATGCCAAATGTAATAATTATCATATTGGAAGAGAAATCAAACCCTAAAACGGATGGGTAAACTGAAAAACATAAGACAAAAGGGCTAAGCGTACCCCTGAGCCCTCAAGGAGCGACGTTGGTGTTGAGATGCACAAATCGACAGTAGAGAAGACATACTTGCCCTTCTGATCCGTAGCTGCTGTCCTTTCCGCAACCCATCAAGCGCAAAGTTTACCTCGTCCTCGTGCTCCATGAGCTCACCAAACTCCTGAGCTTCAAGCAAAGTGGAAGTAAAAGCCAAAGATTCACCGCTCCTCGCCCTTTTCTCCCTTTTTCGTAAGCCTCCGTTCTGTAGATAATCCTCTCGAAAATTTGACATCGAAGAAGAATGCCAAAGAGAGGAAGACTCTTGACTGGAGAAAGGAAGAAGAGAGTAATCACGTGGTTCGATGTCCGGCGACGAAGAGGAAGAGAGATATTCTGCCTGAGAAACGGTGTCGTTTAAAGAGTCGGATAGGGTCCTCGGCATCCCCGACTTGCGACGGCCGTAGGTTCGTTCCATCATCGCCGCACTCGACGTCGAGAGTCGTTGAATTTGCAATTGGGGGAGATTTTAGGTGAGAAATCGAAGCAAGGGTATTTAGGGAATTTAAGACAAAAGCAAGTGATCCTAAGATCTGTTGCTGAAGAAGAGAGCAGCCAACGCGATTGGCCGTTAGTGTTATGATTTTTTTTTTTTTTTGTCTTCTGCTTTTTTTTTTTTTTNTTTTTTTTTTTTTTTTTTTTTTTTTTTCTTTTTTTTTTTTTTTTTTGTCACTCTCTTCTGCTTTTCAACTAAAATATGGGTATTTACTTCTCCACGGGGCCTGAAAAGTAAAAATGAGCCCAAGATAAGTGAAACTATAGAGTATGATAATTAGACGTCACGTTAACTTGATTTTCTGCTAACTTGATTTTCTGCGTGGGAACTATAAGAGCATCTCCATCCATAGAACCCTTAATGGGGTTCTAAAACATATTTATAATGAAAATATGTTATTTTTAATGTTTAGAATTATAAGTGAGGTTTTAAGATTATTTAGGTTCCATTGGTAGAACTCCACTTGGGGTTCTAAAAAAAAAAAAAATTAATTCTTTTTAATTAAGTTAAAATATATATAATTTATTAAAACATAA
>OVAX01001589.1:18812-42242 GCA_900406405.1 Lepidium africanum | reverse complement strand
TAGCGACTGAATTGTTCAGTCACAATATTCAGTCGCTAAATGCGTGTTTTCTTGTAGTGGAGGTTCGAATCCACAGAGAATTTAGAACCAACACGATAGGATTATGAGAATTAGGACTTAAGCTATAACATTAAGTGAGATAATTGAAATAATATACTACTAAAACAAAAACAAACCAAACTAACTCAAACAAAGAACCAACTTAAATGAAATAACAATCACACTAAACAAGAACAAAACACAAACTAGCAATAGGCTTTTGGCAAGGCAATTGATCATTGAGAATGATAATTAAATCAAGATGAATAAGGACTCATTAAAAATCATCCTAGGGCATGAGACACAAAACTAGATCAACCTACTCTCATGGCATTAACCTTTTTACCAATCAATCGATATTGCTAAACTCTCATTTGCAAACCAATCAATTAATAAGCATTATAATCAAGCTCACTAAGACCACTAATCCCCAAATCATCATCTCTCGAAGGCTAAGGAAGAAAAGCTCACAAAAGAGTCTTTCGAGAATTTCATCGAACACCTCTCGGGCGATAATTTTCCTAGCATCAAGATTCAAATAGCCAACTGATGCTAGCGTTTTTTAGGTGCAAAACAATCCNACTGATGCTAGCGTTTTTTAGGTGCAAAACAATCCATTAATAATCAACAAACGCTAAACAACTATCATTGAAAGCATTTGAGGTTCGAATCCACAGAGAATCTAGAATCAACGCCATAGAACTATGAGAATTAAGACTTAAGCTATAACAATGGGTAGTGGGGATTGAAACTAGATAACTACTAACAATAAAACAAAGCAAACTAAATCAAACAAGAACCAACATAAAGGAAATGACAAACACACTAAACAAAGAACAAAACACAAACTAGCAATAGGATAATGGATAGGCAATTGATCAATGAGAATGACAATCAATTCAAGATGTAAAGAGACTCATTAAGAAACATCCTAGGGCATGAGACACAACACTAGACTAACCCACTCTCATGGCATTAACCTATATCTTAGACTATGAACCAAGCTAAACTCTCATTTGACATTTCAAGCCTAATAAGCATTAAAAACAAGTTCACAAAGACTAATAATTCCGAAAGTATCATCTCTCGAAGGCTATGGAAGAAAAACCCACAAAAGAGTATTTCAGGAATTTCATCGAACACCTCTCGGACGATAATCTTTTTAGCATCTAGATTCAAATGGCCAGCTCAAATCTAGCATCAAGAGCACTCTAAGTGAAGGAATCAATAGATCTATCAACCTAAACACAAGATTCAACCATTAAACTCACAGATCTACCTAACCATCAACCTATCAATTCACTACTCAAACATTCCAAATGAAGAACAAAGCGAGTAATATGAAATAATTAAAAGCATAAACATAATTAAAGAAAAGAAGAGAAAGGAAATCGAAAACGTAATAATGGGTGAAGATGATCCCAAGATCACCTTCCCCATGGGTCTCCAACAATTCTCCTTCTCTCTCAAGAACACAACAAAAGCTTAAGGAAAACTAATCTAGATCGAAAAATGAAATAAAAGTTTTATCTCTCCTTGTTTCTCTCATGACTAGTATTTATAGACTATAAATTTTGGCAACAAGCGTAAACAAAATAGATCCGTGTCGACCCGGGACAATTCGGGTCAAATATTGAAAATTGGCAAAGTATCCACGTGTTGGCTGGGGGTCGAGGTGGTCTTGGTCGACCATATGGTCGAGGATGAGCAACCAAGGAAGAAGAAATCGTGTGATATGAACCATCGACCCGAAGTGGTCAAACATATGGCTGATGTGAGTTCGCAGACAACTTGGTGTAGATTGGGAGGCGTCGAGCAAGTTTGGTCAGGCTGTTGGTCGATTAGGGTTGGTCCAGCCTATTTGGCATCCAACGACCTGCCCAAATTGAACATATGGTCGATCCAAATCAAGTGATTGTTTGTAGTGTGGATACAGCTAGGTTGGGCCACGACCATCGACCGTTTGGTCGATGGCCAGAACATAGGTGGTTTCTTGCGTGGAATGGTATCTCGACCTCCCTGGGTCGAGTAAATGGTCAAGACCGCACGTTCATAGTCTTCATTCATGCGCGTCCCACTCCTTTTCTCTCGTCGGGCCGCGGCCATCTACCGTATAGTCGAGGCCGGTTTTGTCTGCGTGAATCCATCGACCTTGTCCGGTCGACTTAAGGCCAAAACCTTCATTCTTCATTCCCCTTGATCCATTCCAATTTAAAGCTTGAGTATCTCATTCCATGAACTCCAATGCTCCAAAGTTTAGCTCCCAATCACCTAAAAATGACTCAAAATAAGAAAATGTGCGACTCGATCTATCTAAAACTCTAAAATACAAAATCAAAGGCAACTTAAACAAATACGAATGAATGTGTATCATAAATGATCAAAATATGAATGGAAATGAAAGCAAGTATGATGCATATCACCAGCTCAAATCTAGCATTGTAAACACTCTAAGTGAAGGAATCAATAGATCTGTCAAGCTAAACATAAGATTCAATCATTAAACTCAACGATCTACCTAACCATCAACCTATCACTTCACTACTCAATCATCACAAATGAAGAACAAAACAAGTAAAATGAAATTAGTGAAAGCATAAACATAATGAAATAAGAGAAAAGAAAGGAATAAGAAAACTTCAATAGATGGGTGAAGATGATTTTAAGATATCTTCCCCTTGGGTCTTCACTTTTCTCCCTTAACTTTCTCAAGAACAAAACTAGAAAAGCTTAGGAAAAGTAAAGTAAAAAATCGAAAATAAGGCTCTCAAGTGGCTCCCCTTCATAAGTTTATGTTTCTAGTATTTATACCTAATAGCTAAGCGTTTGCACACTCTAAGACAATCAATTACATTTATAATCAATAAACACTTAAACAAACTTGTCATTGTTAAGCACTTAAGGTCCACAGAGAATCTAGAATCAACACACTAGGATTTTTAGAATGAAGATCTAAGCTATAACAATAGGTGAGGGTTTGGAAACTAAAAGACTAATAAAGATAAAACAAAGCAAATTGAATCAAACAAGAGCAAACACAAACGAGACAAACACAATGAACAAAGCACAAGAAACAAACTAACATTAGGTTAATGGCAAGGAAATGATCAATGAGAAAGACAATCAAATCAAATGCATAATGTCTAATTAAGAACCATCTTAGGACATGAGTCACATATCAATTATACTAACCCACTCTCATGACATTAGCCTATATTCTAAGGAATCGATTTGAATAAACTCTCATTTGTCCAATCCAAAGCCTAAAATGCATTAAAATCTAGCTCACTAATACCTAAAGCATCATCTCTTGAAGGTTATGAAAGAAAGGCCCACAAAAGAGTCTCTCAGGAATTTCATCAAACACCTCTCGGGCGATGAAACTCCTAGCTTCTATCTTTAAATGGCCAACTCAAATCTAGCATTAAGAACACTCTAAGTGAATGAATCAATAGATCTACCTAACCATCAACCTAACATTCACTACTCAATCATTCCAAAATGAAGAACAAGCAAGCAAAATGAAATACTTAAAAGCATAAACATAATTAAAAAGGGAAAGGGAATGGAAATCGAAAACTTAAATATGGGTGAAGATGATCCTAAGATCATCTTCCCCTTTGAGTCTCCAACAATCCCCTCTTTCTCTCAAGAACACACTAAAACTAAGAGAAATCTAATTCTAGATCGAAAATTAAAAGGAGAGAAAAGTTAAGATGTGTTTGTTGCTCACAAAAAAGTATAAATAGCCTAGAAACTAGGGAAACAAGCCCAAAAAGAAATGGATCCGGGATGACCAGGGACAAACCGGGTCAAACCATTAAAATGTTGCCAAGTGTCCATGGTTTGGGTAGGTGGTAGGACAGATGGTTGATCAGTTGGTCGAGATGGTTGCACCCAAGAGCTTTAATGTAGTCTTCGTGGCATAATGACATATGTTGAGTAAATTCGTTGTATCTTTCTAACCGCTTGTTCAAATGCCTTCTAACCACCACAAAATGAAAGCTGACTCTTGTGGCTGTCTTGTGTCCAAATTTAAGCTAATTACGTTCATGGGAAGGGCTTCATCGATCACCATCTTTAAGCGCATTAGATAGGATCATCGGGTAGCTGTCCAAGTGGATCAACCCAGAGCTTAGGCATCAGACAGGAGCCTCAGGTAGCTGTCCAAGTGGATCAACCCAGAGTTTAGGCATTGGACATGAGTTTCAGGTAGCTGTCCAAGTGGATCAACCCAGAGCATATGCATCAGACATGAGCCTCGGGTAGCTGTCCAACGGTCAAACCAAAGCTTCCATTCTTCATTTTTCTTGGTCCTTTCCAACCCCAAAGCATGAGTGTTTCATCCCATGAGCTCCCTTCTTCCAAGTTAAGCTCCCAAATCACCTAAAAAGACCAAAAACACGAAAATATGCAAATGCATGACCTAAGGACACTAATGCATGAATTATACACATTGTGATCTAAAATGATTCTAAATGCAAAATATATGAGTGAAAATGATGCAAATGATGATGAAAATCTTGCCAATAAACACACATATCAATACCCATGAGATTAAAGTTTTAAAACCAAGTAAAAACATATCCGGATCGACCCGAGACAAACCTGGTCAAATAACTCAAAATAGAAATGTGGAGGTCGACCATCCCACGTCAACCTGGAGGTCGACCATGTGCACATCTAGAGGTGGTGATCCGTGGTTTGTCATGTCGAGGTGCTTGAGTCGGGCTAGGGGTCAATGATTCTTGCACTCAAGAGCTTCAATGTAATCTTCGCGGCAGAATGACCAATGTTGAATTAATTCATTGTATCTTTCTAACCACTTGTCTAAATACCTTTGAACCACCACCAAACGAAAGCTGACTCTTGTGGCTATCTTGTGTCCAAATTTCAGCTAATTCCGTTAATGGGAAGATCTTCATCAATCATCATATTTAAGCATATTGTAATGGTTCTTCACCAAAGGTATTGTCAACCAAAGTGGTCAAGATTCTCAAACACCAATTTTCCTTGTTTGTTTGATGCATTTCACTTAATCTACTTGCTTGTCCATCTATCCAAGTGTCTCCAATCCTCAAAGTTAAGCTCCAAATCACCTAAAATGACTCAAAAATGTGCACATATGCGACTCGATTCTATCTAAACTCTAAAATCGAAAACTAAAGAAAACTTACACAAATATGAATGAATGTGACTCTTAAATAATGAAAAAATAATCATAATATGAATGGAATTCTATACAAATATGATGCATATCAACTCCCTCGGACTTGCCTATTGCTTGTCCTCAAGCAAACAATACAAGACCAAAGAAAAGGTTTGAAAACACGAAAGCACGAAAGGGAATTCTTTACTTAAAAACAAACAACTCATCAAGCTATGGCTGTTATCCACATGTAAATCCCCATCCTCTTAGGAGGACCACAATGTATTTATATCACTTAGCATCAAATTCCAAAATATCCTACACCCTAAAAAAATTTATAGGCTCTTGAATTGATTCCTTATTTCTAAAGGTGCAGGCTTCTAAAAGGACTTGAGATCAATGAATATATGATTCGACTTCTTGAGCTTAGCTAGACTAATTCAATTAAGCACAATTATCATTTCTTATATTGGTACAATTTTAGCACAAACTCATGGTCTTTAGAATCCACAACCGATCAAGGGTCTGCTTCACGTCCCTTTTGAGGATTCACAAACAAGAGAGGGTTACTTCATGTTCTGCTCTCCACTTTCTCAGTGAGACAAAAAAATGTACAGGTTTACACACATTCCCCGCTCACTTTAGGCATCATTGAATGAATTATATTTGGAAGAATGGTCACTTTTAGTTATTTGCCAAGCTAAGCTCAAAGAAGGAAATCATTCAATGCACCTCAAGGCCCTAAATCAGCAAATAAAGTTCAATTAAAGAAATCAATCTAAGTTATCTCAAGACATAGCGCAAGTATAGAAATTCCGGGTGAATGATCTATCAACTTTCCAAAGGGCACTTTGGTTCAAAGAGCTCACAATGGTCACTAGCCGATAACCTAACGAGATTGCTCACCTCAAGCAAGAAAATTCCCAAAACCGAATATAAAAACTATGATTTAAACCTAAATGCTTCTAAAGACTCAATCTTAAATGAAATGCTAATGTAACTAAATGCTTGTTTTTGTAAATTACAAAAAAATTTCATATAAAATGCAAAGACTCAAGAAAATAGAAAATAAAACAACTAAAATAGACATTAGTAAACGACCGGTCCTCTCCCCCGGACTTACTTCTCACCATCTTGGTGAGAAAGTAAAGACAAGAAAGAGAGACCTCAACAAACAAAAGCAAAAATGCAAAAAAAAAAGAAAATATATATAAAGGTGTTGATTGGTACCTTGTTAGGAGTTAAGACTCCTTGGATCGGTAGATCATCATACCCTCTTGATTCCTCTTAGAGTTAAAGTGGATGATGGAAGTGTGGAGAAACTTGGCCATGGCATCGACCTATTCCCGTCGAGCATAACGTCGACCGAACTCATTTTCGTAACGGGTGGAACACGGCGTCGGGCCACGGGTTATCGACCAAGAGGTCGAGGAAATGAGTTCTAGCTTCAGTCTGTGGATGCAGCTTCGAGTCTTCACTTTGAGTCAGTTTTGTCGACCATAAGGTCGAGTATATTCGTTCCAGCATCAACCCGCAAGATGTGAAGTCAAGTCGATTCTCTTGGCCTTAAGGTCGAGCTTTTGAAGTCATGCGATGATCCATGGTACCATGATATCAAGTCAAGTCTGTCGACCTTAAGGTCGACCGTTTTGCTTCCTGAGTTCACCCGTGGTCTAGGATATCGTGTTGAGTCTATTGACCTTTGGGTCAATCTTATCACTCCCATCCGTTACCATCGTCCGAACATAACCGATCTCATCCTCGATAACCTTACCATTCTGCGACCTTCCTTGCCTGTCCTCGACCTGATTCCATCGACAAGGTCCTCGACCTTTGTGACCGAAATCCCACCTTTTTATCTCAAATTCTATTTTTCAAACACTTGTTCCACTCTCTTTTCACCTAGACCAAAACTATCATAAAAAGCACACACCAAAACATACCAAACCCAAACAACATAAAGAAAAATAAAAGCTATTCACAAGGATACCACGGGATTGCCTCCCAAAAGTGCGTTTGTTTTATGTCTCAAGGTCGACATTATGCATCGCTTTTTATGCAATGATGAAATCGGAAAGCAGAATCTTCTCCGCAAACGCGTCCTGAGAGTTGACTCTCCTTCACGTTTCAAGAAAGGAGTGTGCATGAGCTTGGATCTCCTGGATCATACTCATCATAAAACCATCCCCTAAATGCTTTCATCCTAACCTCCTCAAAGAATAGTAACTTCCAATGATCATCAATACGCAATTCGATGGTGAGGATTTTGCCAAGATGCTTGCTAGAGTGTTGTCCTTTTGGAGATTCTTCATCATCATCTTCCTTGTAGGCTAATTCGATGAGATTTTTTTGCTTCTCTATAGGTTTTTCAACTTTTGCTTCTTGCTTGAATATGGGTTGGAAATGCATGTGTTCCTTAGGTGAAAGCTCATTCTCAACAAGTGATTTTTCCATTGTGTCTTCCATGCATTCTTCAACTACAACATCTTCACAAAAATCTTCATATGTTATCACAAATTTCACATCACCCTTGCAACCAAGAAGAAGTTCAAGTCTTTGCACGGTTTCTTTAGCTGTTTGTATGAATGCATCCTCTAAGTGAATCACTAGCCTTTGTGGTAATTGCTCAAGTTCCTCCTTTGGTGCATTAAACTCACTCAAAGGGTAATCATTGATTGTATCCTTACCAATTCCATTGGACTCTTCACTAGTGTTAGAACTTGTCTCCATTTCCTTGAGCTGAGTTTTGTCACTCTCTTCCTCCCAAGAGTTTACTAACTCCTAGCCTTGTGCATATCGAGACTCCCATCCCGTAATTCCCGTACCTTTCGGGAATGGAAAATTTTAATTTCTCGTTCGGCCCCAAAAATAATATCCAAACGGGTAAGGGAAAGGGTCGGGAATGGGTGCGGGAATTCTCTGAATTTCCGTTGGGTATTTTTTTACGTTAAAAAAATGTTAAAATATATTGGATTCAAATATTACATATGTTTCAAACAATAAAAATAAAGCTCATAACAATATTTGACTTAAATTTTCAGAACTTTACGATGAATACAAACAATTTAATATGCATATACTAGTGTTTTTGATAAAAAGTGGTAATGTTGGTCATTTCATTACAAATTCAAACACTGTAAGTTTGTATTTTTTTGTGTATTGAACATTAGTGTATCTTTTATACAATGTTATTTTCGTTATATTGATTACATAATTAATAATAATACTCTTAATTTTTTATTACTCGTATTTTGAAAACTATTTCCCGTACATGTACTATAATTTCTCGATTTAGTAGGACTTTGAGAAGTAAATTTTGAGTCTCAAATTTCCCGTACCAGTCCCGATTCTCAAAATTCTCGTCCCATTATATAGTGGAAATGGTTTGGGAAGTACATCTTATTTCTGAATTAACCGTTCCCGACCCTTACCTGTAATTTCCCGTCCCGTTTTCCATTATGCGCAAGGATACTAACTCCTCCATGGTTTCCCAACTCAAGTACTTATGCTTGTTCTCCTTAATGGTACAAGGCAAAGTGAAACTACTCGGATCCTCTATACTAGTTTTTGTGGATGGAGTGATCATGGAGCTACCTTCATGACCGTCCATCAACATACCCTCATCCATCATCTTCTCGTGAATGTTCATATCCTTCGAGTCTTGTTCCAAAACAACCTCAATGGCATCAATCCATCAAGTTGTGAATTTCTTCTTTTTCAGAGATTGGGGAAGGATAAGCTTCTTCATATTCATACTCCATGTCCCAACATTAACATCTCTCACCATATCCATATTTTTTTCCTTGAGAAAAGTTTCCATATGGAAATCCTTCTTGATAAGTGGATGTGCTTTCATAACCATGATAGCTAGTGGCGTCCCAAGCCATCTCTTTCTCTTGAGCTTCATAGTGAGCCTTCCTCATAGATGCTAAATCCGAAGACATGATTTCTCCCTTGTGATTGTACCTTTAAAAAGAACAAACACTAAGTTAGTAACCAATCAAAATGAAACAAAAGAAATAGCTATTGATGCAAGCTTTTTTGATGTGCAAACAATCAATTAATTAAAGGAAATAACAATCAACTAAACAAGAAAAAAACACAAACTAACAATAGGCTTTTGGCAAGGCAATTGATTAATGAGAATGACAATAAAATCAAGATGAATAAGGACTCATTAAGAATCATCCTAGGGCATGAGACACAAAACTAGATCAACCCACTCTCATGGCATTAACCTCTATACTAATCAATCGTTATTGCAAAAATCTCATTTGTAAACCAATCAATCAATAAGCATTACAATCAAGCTCACTAAGACCACTAATCCCCAAAGCGTAATCTCTTGAAGGCTAAGGAAGAAAAGCTCACAAAAGTGTCTTTCGGGAATTTCATCAAATACCTCTCGGGCGATAATTTTCCTAGCATCAAGATTCAAATGGCCAGCTCAAATCTAGCATTAAGAACACTCTAAGTGAAGGAATCAATAGATCTATCAACCTAAACACAAGATTCAATCATTAAACTCAAGGATCAACCTAACCATCAACATATCACTTCATAACTCAATCATCACAAATGAAGAACAAAACAAGCAAAATGAAATAAGTAAAAACATAAACATAATGAAATAGGAGAAGAGAAAGGAGTAAGAAAATTTTAATAGATGGGTGAAGACGATCCTACGATCATCTTCCCCTTGGGTCTTCACTATTCTCCCTCAACTTTCTCAAGAACAAAACTAGAAAATCTTAGGAAAATCTAATGTAAAAAATCGAAAATGAGGCTTTCAAGTGGCTCTCCTACATGAGGTTATGTTTGTAGTATTTATACCCATGAGATTAGGGTTTTAAAACCAAGTAAAAACATATCCGGGTCGACCACCCCACATCGACCTGGGGGTCAACCATGTGCACATCCAGAGGTGGTGATCCATGGTTTTTCATGTCGAGGAGGTTGAGTCGAGCTAGAGGTTGATGATCCTTGCACTCAAGAGCTTCATTGTAATCTTCGCGGTAGAATGACCAATATTGAGTAAATTCATTGTATCTTTCTAACCGCTTTTCTAATGCATTCGAACCACCAAAAAATGAAAGCGGACTCTTGTGGCTATCTTGTGTCCAAATTTCAGCTAATTCTGTTCTCAGGAAGGTCTTCATCAATCACCATATTTAAGCACATTGTAGTGGTTCTTCACAAAAGGCATTGTCAACCAAAGTGGTCAAGGTTCTCAAACACCATTTTTTCTTGTTTTTTTGATGCATTTCACTTAATCTCCTTGCTTTTCCATCCATCCAAGAGTCTCCAATCCTTCAAGTTAAGCTTCAAATCACCTAAAATGACTCAAAAACGAGAAAATATGCGACTCGATTCTATCTAACTCTAAAATGCAAAACTAAAGAAAATTTACACAAATATGAATGAATGTGACTCTTAAATGATGAAAAAATGATCAAAATATGAATGAAGTTCTATAAAATAATGATGCATATCAAGTATTTCTGTTGAGTTCCTCTTTGAAAGAAGTGGACTATTTGTAATTAGTTTCACATTTTCTTTACATTCGCAGACATTTTCAATTAACTTCTTTAGTGAACGGGGTAACCAGAGTCTAGTAGTCATTCCACTGCATTATTTCCACACTATGTGGTTTTTCGTGGAATTATGTAAGACTTCTTCATGTAAAGATTTTAATCGAACATATAGCTTTTTCTCTACTGTTGATAAAACTCTCTGCGTTCTCAGTATACAATAAAGTTTTTACCTCACATATATACTGTTATTGGTGACAAGAGCTTAGCATCTCAAATATCTGGACGAAGTGTAATATTTTAAATAGAACATAATTGTTCAATTATAATGGAATATATTTTTTAAAAATGATATATATTAGTATATATATAAAATAAAAACTGGGTGTAGCCCGGTATGTCCCGTAGTGAATCCTAATAATAACTCTTACAACTCCCAAATTCTTCTACTTAAAACCCCTAACGATTATCCGTTTCAAAATTAATCTTCCAATCAACTTTAAAATGTACCAAACTATGATATTTCACCAAATTTTTCATGCCATAAGTTGTTCCAAACTATCTTCCATATTATGGAACAATAATTCTTATCCATTTCAAATATTCCCTTATTCTTCTACTCCAACAGATAATGAAATTTTTCCAAATGTTGGACCAATTGATTTCCCCAAATTTTCTACACAAATGGTTCTTTGTCGTATGAGTGATATTCATGGTAGTACTTCAAATGCAAAAAATTCAACTCATGCACGCCAGAAAAGCCTCAAATAGACCACAGTAGAGGAAGACTATGCGCATCGTAGCAAGAGAAAATACTTCAAGTGAGATCATGTAGCCAAACCAAAGACTCATTAACTACTTTTTTCCAGTTAACCTACATATGACGATGCAATGTTTTGTTGGGGATTCTGAATGCGAAAACATGTTTAAAAAAATTGTTGGAGATCTATCAAGAGTTGACGCAGCAAAAAAAAAGTTACATCTCTATTTGCAAAGTGCACCACATCTATGCGAATGTGAATGTTAGCATATGTGTGACGACTAACACGATCGATGAATACATAAAAATAGGAGGAATCACAAAATTGCTTACGTAGAACTTGTAAGAGAATCATACAATTGAATGAACAATTATACCTCATAGCCCCAACTTAAGATGACTTAAGGAGGATACTGTGAGTTAGTGAAAAACAGGGGTTCACAGGGATAATAAAGGAACGTGGGAATGTCAATTTACTTGGGGAGATAAAAGAACCACAACTGTTATTTTTGAAGCAGTTGCATCTCGTGATCTATATATCTCGCATGCTTCTTTAGATTTTCATGCATATTAAAGATATCAGCATTTTAGACTGTTCACCATTGTTCGATAATGTTAAAAAAAGAAGATTCCAAGAGTGAACTTCCTTGGGAATTAGCATCCGTATAATATGGCAAAATATCTAACTGATGGTATCAATTCTTCTTATCTAATTTTTGTCAAATCGATTAAACTTCCTCAAAGTGAACCACACAAGTTGTTTGTACAACATCATGAGAGATGTCGAAAGGACTTGAACGTGCATTTGGAATGTTACAAGCTCAATTTAAAATCATCCGCGAACCAGCTCCCATGTGGGATATAGGCGATTTGGCTATCATCATAAGGTCATGTATTATATTACATGATATGATTGTTCAGGTTGAACGAGATACATATGTTTAACATTGGAACGAGTATGATCAATCTGAGGCAAATAAGTCTAGTACACTGCAACCATTCTTGACTTGATTAGATATTTTAATTAATTTTAATCGATAATTATTATTAATATGTTACTAATTCTTGGCATGGGAGATCGATTCCCAAAATGCTCATGTGGGAGCTAAAAAGCCCCATGTGGGGCCATGGTCAATGGAGTCTAAACAAAGAAAAACTAATAATATGTAAATAAAAATGGTAGGGTTATAGTGTTAAACAAAATTATTGTAAAATATAAAAAAATTGAATTAGTTTTGAATTTTGAGGTGAAAGAGAGACGATGTGACATAGAGTTTAAGTGAGTGTTTCAACTATTGTTGATTGCCTTAGGCTATTTATAATAATTTATAAATTCAACACCCTACTTTTTGCTCTACATTATTTTCTCTGTCTTCCACTTGATAATTTTTTATTATATGGCATTATGGTCATACCATTCTCATCTTACTACATGTTGAATTGATTTACTACCCATTAATTCACCTAAGTTCTACACCTAAATTCAATACCCTCATTGCACCTATTCAACTATTTAATATTTTATTCAACATCCACATTATAAATGGTTTTAGTAATTTCCTAATTCTCATTGTTTTTTTTCCTAATAAATTATCCAATAAGGGTACAATAGTCATTTTAGTTTATCCAGTCGTCTTTGTTTTCCTAAATCTTTAAGTAAATTGTTTCGAACTTCTCTGTACACGAAACCTTAGACAACAAGTAATGGAGATGTTGAGTTATTAAAAAGATACATGACTACTAAGTTGTTGAATGGAATAAAAAACGAATAAAACTAAGATATAATAATTGAAAAGAAAGAAATTATGAGTTATGACACATGTCCACATATCATTTGGTTTTAAGATTCTTGATTTATTTATTTCATCCAAAATTTTCTTAACTCAATTATTTTTGTTATTATTATTATTTCTAAAAAAGAGTTATACCCAAATCTATCATTTTTACTCTATAAATAGATTTTTTTTCATTTAGTTTATACACATAAAATTTTTAAATCTTTTTTTCTATAGTTTTCAACTACCATTCTATAACTCCCTACATGCAGTAGTAGGAGCGTGATTTAAAAGCCACTAGGCTAGTTGACAAAAAAAACACATTTTGGGTAACATGGATCCCAACAACAACTTCTTAAATACTCAAAATTCTAATAATCATTTTCACTACCTAAATCTCAACAACTACCAAATTTCTACTCAATATTTGAATCAACTACACTCCCAAAATATATCAAATTATTGATTCACACCAAATTTTACGATGGCATCAACATTTTCAAATTATCATCCATATCCATATTATGGCTCGATGATGTTATATTCATCTCAACCAACAAAACTACCAGAATTTTCAACATAAATGGTTTTTAGTGGTATGAGCGGTCCAAATGAGAGCGGTGCAAGACGAGTCTAACTATGGAGGAATCAACTTTTACTTGCAAGAAAAACCTCAACTCGACCACTGAACAAAATTTGGTGTTACTCGGTGGATGAATTGAATATGACACAAACAAATTTGTTGGAAGAAACCAAAAAGTGAAGCTTATAGAGAAACAGTGGGCCAATTCCTAATATAGTTTTCAAAACATTAAAAAAATTTGTTGTAATCCTCTTAATTTCATTATACCCATTCAAATTAATAGATGAATGATATTCTCAATTTACCATTTTTTTAAATTAGAAGAAAATTCTTTAATTTTTAATTATGATAAAAAAATTAAAACCTTTCAATGGATCATCTTCATCCTCTTTGTTCCCTCGTTCCCCACTCCATTAACACACAAATTAAAGCTTCATTTAGGTACTTGTTTCTTCAATTCTTTTTTAGTTTATTCAGTTATAACGATTATAATACTACTTGAAAAAGAAATGAATATATTTTGTTGATTGTATAGAGAATAATTAGTGAACTTTTGTAGATATTTAATATTTGTGTTTGCAAAATAACTATAGCTGGTTTTCATTTCAATTTGTTTTTCATAGTGATAAGTGTCTAGTTGGGTATGTAATGGATGTGTTAAAATAATTTATTTTATGTTTAATTAGAGGCTGCTATGATATAATCTGTTTTGATTATATATCTAACAAAATCGTTAAAACTAGGAAAAACTATTAATAAACAAAAATTATTGGAAAACTAGGTGAAACTATTGTAACTGACTTAATCAAAGGGATGAAGAAAATATATGATGTGCTATAATTAGAAGAGACGATCATGGGAGCACAATTGGTTTTACTAATGAGGAGTTAATATCAAGTAGAAGAGCCAATGATAAAATCAATAATGGGATGTTGACTCTTTATGCAGGATACCCGGCATAATCATATGATATGATTGTACATGGTGAAAAGGATTTTCGAGTACAACTAGTACAACTGAGGAAAACTATGTGGAATCTGAAAGTAATGAAGTAGTAGCTGAAGCTCATAGAGATAATATTATGGTTACATCTGGTACAAGAAGTCAGGACTTTGTTGGTGCTTAATGGGATGTTGGTATGGATTTAAATTGTATGTCAGGAATTTGAAAGCAAACATAAAGTGCAAAATATTGTTGAAAAATCATCACATAAGAATTGCTTTAAGTTTGCGATAGGGAAATCGGATACGAAGAGGTATGTGTTGAAATGTTGTGAATGGAGAAATATATGCAACTGGGCTTTACGGGTGACAAAGGTGATGAAATCGAGTTTTTTTTGGTCAGAATATATACTAATATGCAAACATGTTCACATGCTAGTACTAGTATGAGGATAAATAGAAGGAAAATAACCATATGATTAGTTGCATTGATAGTAGATGAGGATTTTCTAGGTCAGTTTGCAACTCCTCGTGCAAAAACTTTTGTTGGTCATGTGCAAAGATGACTTGGTGTTAAAGTATTGCTCTCCACCATGTGGAGATGACACAAACTAGCTGCTGA
Organism: Lepidium africanum; assembly: GCA_900406405.1. NCBI lineage: Eukaryota > Viridiplantae > Streptophyta > Magnoliopsida > Brassicales > Brassicaceae > Lepidium > Lepidium africanum. Next base: position 26,842 of record OVAX01001589.1, on the reverse strand, counting down.
TAATGTGCTGGATAACCCGAAAGAGAGTTACATGATGGTGTACTCCTATATGTACATATTGGAGAAGATGAATTCAGGTACAATTTCATGGGTGGAATTGGACAATGAAAATATTAATATATTTAAGCACATTTTCTTTGCTTTTGGAGCTTGCATTGAAGGTTTCCAAGCGATGAGGAAAGTAATAATTGTGGACGGTACTCACATAAAAATTGTACATGGTGGAGTCCTTATCGTTGCTATAGCCCAAGATTTAAATCATCACCAATCCAATTTCATTTAGGGTGGTTGATGGTGAGAAAGATGTTAATGGAGTTGATTTTCTTAGGATGCTGAAAGGTCTAGTAGTAGATGTCATTTAACTTGTTTTTTTTTTTCTAATAGGAATCAAAGTCTCAATATTTCAATTCGTGAGGTTTTTCTATTAGCTAAACATGGGTATTGTTTATATCATTTATCTCAAAATGTGAAAACTAGTTTTTTTAAGGTTGACCAAGATACAATTAAAGTGAAGTTTAGAGAGTGTGCTCATGTCTACATAGAGGGTGAATTTGTAAGACTTTATGATGCATTTAGGATAATATATCATGTTGTATTTGTGTATCTCGATAAGAGTGTTGATTCTCACTAATGGGAAAGATGTTACTTTCCCAGGGATAGGTATAATATAGATACCACTAACGGTGTTGAATTTATTAATGCTATATTTTGATTAGCTAGGAAGTACTCCTTGTTACTCATGATCGATGTGATGGTTAAAAAATTGTTTGTGTGGTTTGATAGGCATATGCAATGTGCTTTGGAGGTAGGCATGTGCATTTAGATACCAGTTCATGTTAAAGCAGCAGAAGAAGATATATATAAGAGAGGATGTCTGTCCAGGCCTTGACACATCAGCAATTTTAATTGTTCCAAACAAACATCAATTCTCACCTTACCACATCAATTTGTATTTGATAGAATACATTACTGATCAAGGATCTATCCAATCCGGATTACTCTTAATCTTGTTATGTGGATCGTGAGAACTTAGTTTAGAAAGTGGAACTTCCGGTATTTGATGGATTATATCCATACTGTTGGATTATACAAGTAGAGAGGCATTTTTAACTTGGAAAATATATAGATCAAGAGAAGATGAAATTGATTTCTTAGAGTTTGAGTGGTGACACCTTGAATTGGTATAATCGGTAGTTAATTAGAGCTCCATTTTCAAACTGGATCCATCTCATATCTCGTTTATTGTAGTGTTTTGGACTGGTTGATAAAGTTGAGTTCTGATGTTTGATGAAAAATATCCTTATATTTGGATTACTCAAGTGGAACGGTATTTCCGAGTAGGAAGATGTGGTGACAATGAGACAATGAATCTGAGGGCATTGAACTTGTTTATTTGAGAAGCTCTTAGAGCACCATTTATGAACTAGAGTCAGCTAATATCTCGTTTGCTGCTGCGTTTTGGCTCTGTTATGAATCACTCTCCTATACAAAGCATGTTCGCTTTGAAACAAACAGGTGCCGATCAGAATCGTGCCTCTAAGGCAGAGGAAGCTTTGCGCAATGAGCTGAACAACCATGTTGACAATAATTGGTTTCTTCAAAGGCTAAGCTAGAGGAAAAAGAGCCGAGTAAAGTTTCTAATGAAATGACTGCTGATAATGAACTTCAGAGGTTATTTTCTCAAGATAGTGAAGTTTGCGAGGAGCTGATTATGAAAGAGGTAGACTGTGGGACTAGCACTAATGGGTCTATTGAGAAACCACCAAGTAAAAAGGTAACTACTGTATCAAGTGAGAAGAGCTTATTCGAAAATGGTAGCACCTTGGTGTATCAAGTGAGAAGAGCTTCATATAGTTTCACAAATGGTACCTTGGAGCCTTATCGAAATGTTAATGGTATTAGTAGTAGCAGATTGGTGGATTCATATGCGTTGAAACAGTCAAAGGAGGGCAATTTAGATGTTATCGATAAGAACATAGTGGAAGCTGGTGAAGATATTGTCTTCTTTGGCAATAAGAGTACTTCATGGTTTGGAAATATTAGTAAATGGAACTCTGGATCCAAAGTAAATGATACAAAAGAGAAATGCTGGTTGGTTGGTATTACTCCTAATGAGTCACGAGTTAAAAACTTGGTGAAGTGGCTGGTAAAGAATCACACTGGTGATTTGATTGATTTAGCAACTGATAGTTTGGTCGATGCAGAATACATTGGTGCCATCTCACTTAGAAGTGCGGTTCTAAATTCCCTTGTAAGCTCAACCAATACAGAACAGTTAGCAGCACTCGCTGAAATTTGATCAAGTGTTTAGTAAGTTGCTTTTGAGAATACATAGTATGAGGAAGTAGAGAAGATATTATAAAAATTAGAAATTTTAAGTACAAACTACAAAAGAAGGGAAGAGACAACATGAGTGCAAAGCGACATATATCTGCTAACAGAGCCATTAGAGGATTTGTTTTTCAAATCGAGTCTATTCAATCATCTTGAAGACAAGCTTGGTTTTAGAAGCGGGGTAATGATAGACTCCTTATATCAGAAGAAGGGGTCAACAAAGCATATGCAAAACATTGACGACAAATTGCAAGATTGGAAATAACTCAAAAACCATTTTGTAATTAGTAGTTTCTTATATTCATACTCATATGTTACAAGTCGTTTATGCATTTTTTGATGTCTCATGAATGTTGAGGTGAGAACTAGGGCCCGAAACCCTAGATTATTCTTCTTTCTTAATGAATAAATATAGATTCCCAATTTGATCGTATCAGTATTATATATGAATATATGATTATGGAGGTTAGTGTACGCATCATACATGTTAAAGAAAGTGAGATCACTTTTCTCATAATATATCTTGCCATTTCTTGAAATATACAGAAGCAATGTCTCAAATATTTTGGTACACAAAGCCTAAACTTGTTTGTCAATTTATTTTGTGTGTGGTTTGTGAGAAAAAGAAATAGACTAGGAAAAACTTATGCATTGTTGTTCCATCATCAGAAAATACGTTCCTATAATCTAAATCCATGGAAGATTCTATGACAAATCCACCATCAATGGCTACCTCAACGTACAACACAAGCTATGTTGCTGTGTAATCTCTGCTAAATTATACTGCATGACGTTTATAAAAGGTATTTTTCCTTCATAATATATTTTGTAGCTCATTTAGTTTAGCTTCTAGAAGGAGTGCAGCATCATAGGCAACAACATTTCCAAATAATATTCTCTCTAATTCCTTCATCCCTTGGCAAACAACATGTTAACCTACGTGCCCTCTAGATATCCTGATTTTTATCCACATAATGATTATACATCTCATAGATATATTGACCAAGGTCATCAAACAAATCATATTAACAATAAACAATGAAAACCCTTGAATTTTAAATATGATAAAATCCCACTACAAGAAATTAGGGTATTTATAGCAGTTATAGATAATGATTTGTTTAGATCTGCTATGATTTACTTTTCTATAGCGTTTATAATATTTTAAACGCTATTATATGTTGAATATCAAAACTAATTTTTTAACGCCTACCTTTTTTGTTATCTCTCACTCAAAAATAGCATATAAGCATTTTAAACTGTGATAGTACTATGTACCAAGAATTTATTTTGTTTTACCACTCAAATGAAATAACACTTAAATGATTCCACATGTAAATCTTGACGAAAAATAAGAGGAAAGATTCATTCATCGCTCTTCAAAGTTCCCAAAATATTCTCTTCCATAACTTTCGATCACAAACTACTCAAGTTGCAAAATTTCTAATTTGTGAGGTTCGAAGATGTTTCCCAGCAGCCAATTCGAGCCAAACGCCACCTTCTCTGGTGGTGTATTTACGTCTTCTCAGCCTGTGTACGAATCCTCCTCCCTCATTGCGAAGGTACTCGATCTTCTGGTTTCGTGTTTTATTCATTTAATTCAGCAATTTGATGACAGATTGAACTATTGTTTAATTTTTTTTGCCCTTATATTTTCGATTTTGGATTGCAGAATCGTGAAACAAAGTATTGTTCCAGTGACAATGAAGGAAATAACCCAAAAATTTCAATCAAATGGTGAAAACTCTGGTCTTGTCATCAATGGAGTTTCACTAAGAAACGTACATACATCATTCTAGATTTCTCTATTTTATTTATTTCTCCAATATAAAAGTTTACTCTGTTGTGTTATGGTTTTGGTATGATTTTCAGATTACACTTGTTGGGTTAGTGTGTGACAAAGATGTCTCAAAAGTTAAAGAAGTTAAATTGGGAACAGGACGTGTCGAGTGTAAAAGATGGTAAATGCCAGATACTTCCTTTTGATAAATGTTAGAGTTGATTTAGGTACAATGGCCATTGCAGTAAGTAACTTATGTTGTCTGATATTTCGTAGGATCCTATTTTTCTTGAACATTTTACTAATGGTAATCTTGTGAAGCAGAGATGGCATTTTTGTATGTGCTAGTCATCGGTCTTTTGAAGACTTTTCAGGGTACACATATTGGCCGCAATCTCCTAGTTGAAATATTTTGGTATAGCTGCTTCACTAATGTTTTTATATTATATTTGCATGTGAGCTCAAATGGTGGAGATGTCATTATGTCAATGGAAGATGACTCAGATTATCGAAAGATTGAAGAACAAATGGAAGATTCCTCAAGAAATTCACTCCACTTTTGTGAATGGGATTAAGAAAAGTCTTCAGATCGTGTACAAAGGTGTATTATACATGTAGGTGGACAGTTCTTACGTTGTTGGTCTAATTTTGTCTTGTGGTGTAGTTGGAATAATGGGTAAATCTGTTGCATTTTTGTTTGTCTCTTTGAGGTTTTTCTAAATCTATGTGTGTTTGGTTCTCTTGTTTAGATGATTGATGTGTTTAAACCATTTAATTGCAGGCGAAGGGAAGGTGAAAGCTCTAAAATCAAGGCTCACAAATAGTTACAATAGGTTTTTAGAAGTACTTTTGTCTTTGATTAGAGAAATATGTATTGAATCACGGTTTATTTCATGCATTTGAAATAATGGTTATATACTTTTGCAGATAAGTTTATGGTATTATAACTCTCTAAGTTTGAGCAAGATGTATTCTCTAAGTTTGAGCAAGATCTATGGAGATTAATAGCATGTTTTTGAGCCAAGTCAAAAAAGGTTCAATAAGGTATTTGTTGATATAGAGTTTATGTGAGTCTGAGCCAATTATTCTATTAGTGAATGGTTCTGCATTTGCATATTGTTGCTCTCTGTAGTGATTATGCGATTAAACTTATGCTACCAATAGTTAGTTAACGTAAAATAAGCCATAAAGACATGAAGAACCCATTAAATAAAATTAGTTCAAATTAACTTCATTACATATATTTAGTAATTTGTTATTTATTTACTATTGAAAAACTATTTTTTAATTTATAAAAAACATAAAATTTACTTTTTACATTTTACATAATATCAAGGATACAAAGTAATAAGTATATGTAGCTTATATTTGATCAATAGTTTAAATCAATAATATTGAATTCGTTTTTATAATTTTTTATACCCATTAAATTCTAAAATTAAGTCTAAATTAAATGACTTAAAAAATATATAATATTTTCATAATTGTAAATCATAATTGTAAAATTTTTAAAATTTATATATATATATATATATATATATATATATTAAAAAATCAATTGAAAAGAAAATAATTATTCTGATAAAAAAGAACCAATAGAAAGACTGTATTAGGATCAACTATGTGGCACGATCTCAAATGTAGGATCGAGAAGAGATTACATGTGAAATAAGAGGAATTCTGATTGGCTATAATTCCATCACACAGCTCAACAATGTACACCGTTAATTAAAATAAATTAACTGTTCTTACATCCTCTCAAGTTTTAGATCTACTGTGCCAACTATTGCTTATCCCTCGAACACTACTATTTGATTCACTACCACCCTCCACTCCACCGTTGTCTACAACGTTCTTCCTTCTCTTACATCTCTCGATCTCCCTGTGACCTTTCTAAATTCTATGAAAATTTGATAATTTCTTTTTTCAGCTACTCTAGAAAGATGAAATTTATCATTTCATTATATTGCGAGGTTTTCTCTCCGGACGAGGAAACTCTGAATCACGTGTTGTGTGGTTGCATCGGACTCAACAGCCTAACATTGAACTGTCTTAGATGCTCACTTCTATTTTTCAACATGCTCACTTCCATTGGTAGCCTCGCCAAAATCTTTGGTACAGTTTTGTATTCCCATTATCTTAGAGAGATGACTTGATAAATTCTTGTTCTTGTGGTCGATGTGTTTCCACGTTATCTTATAGATGATAATGATACAGTTTAACTTTTGGTTCTGTATCATTAATCCAATCAAATCGAATTTGCTGATAATCTGACTTTCCTTGAAGGCAAGCTGTTACATAGTTGAAATTAGCTATAGCTATTGTCAGTAATTTTTTGTTTATTAAGATGTTTTTTAGTGTGAAGAATTGAGTTATAAGCTTAGTAAGCTATGGACTAAAATTTTGTGATGTTGAGAAATTAAGAGGTTTTTGTGCTCAATTACACTCCTAGTGTGATGTTGAATAACACTTTTCTTGCTTGGAATGTGAGTGTTTTGTTATTGTTACATCCTAGTGTTCTTTGTTTAATTAGTGCACTCTATTGGAATTCTCAACTTGTCATTATCTTATTCTAGTGAAGAAAGAGAAGCAGTTAAAACTCAAAAAACAGATTGATATACTTTGATGTATGTAGTTAGTGGTTGTTTGTAGTTGCAGAGAATGAATTTCATTGTTGGAATCTCTGAATGTAGGAAGGAGTATGAGAAACTACAAAACAAGTATTGATAATCTTGAAGAACTTCCTTCCGAGGAGGCTAATGGCCATGTGTTTGGTTCATAGATGATTACAAGATTACATAACAAGTGCAAAGTCAAGATGTGGTTTCAAATACTTCATATGCTAGGGATTAGACATTTGTAGAGTTGTATCTAATTTGTATATATTTAAGTATTTTATCTGATTTTATAATATTAGTTTCATGTAATGAAAATAAAATGTCATTTATCTTTTTTTTTAATATGCCAAATAATAAATATTACTTAATATATAAAAAAAATATTAAATAATTTAAAAGTAAATATTAAGAAAACCAAATTTGCAATATATTTTAAATCATAAGTACATAAATCATAACAAATATTTATTACTATCGTAAAAATTTTATAACTGCAATGATTATGTAAATTAATAACAAATATTAATTGCTATTTTTAAGTTTAAACTTTCAAAAACAAAAACGTTATAAATAACAAATATATAATTGCAAAGCAAAAAATTGCTATCTTAAGTGACAGACCTATTATCGGGGGCGATGACATAGCGTTTACTACTTCGCTATAACATCAATTAGATAGCGTTTTTCTGATGCTAAGAATACTCATTTTTCTTGTAGTGTCCTTAACGAAATCCATGGCCCTGAAGTTTAAAATCACATAATCCATTAAAAATCTATTAAAGTCCTATCTTAATATTCAAATCCCGAAACATCTGTTGGGTTGAGGTTGAAACGGTTTATCTTCTTCATCTTCATCTTCTTTCTGGTAATATGCTTCATCCTTTGCCTCATCTGTTTCCTCATCTTCTTCTTATGTATCCTCTTTTCCTCATCATCTAATGTATCCTCTTTTTCTCATGTATCTCTGGAACAACAAATTCAGATAATAAATGCATTGGCTCAACCTAAACTGAACCACAAACACAAGACTCGGCAACCTGAGTAACACCCACATGAATATATAAACTCGTTAGCGATAGATACATGTATCCGTCCTTACCAATGTCAACACCATTGCTCAGTTTGCATATCACTACAATATCTCCTTCCATTTCCGTAAAGTGTTACAGGATTTTGTTACGTGACTTAATCAATTTTCTTTTATTGTATTCAATTTCTTTTTCTCTCATTAGGTTAATCTTTTTTAGTTCTATAAAGGCATATGGTTAGCCTACGTCCTAAACCCCCCCCCCCCCCCC
>OVAX01001589.1:0-18806 GCA_900406405.1 Lepidium africanum | reverse complement strand
CCCCCCGCCCAAACCCCCCCCCCCCCCCAATTATTGACAATCTCCAAGTTATTTGAGTTCTTAGAACAATAGCCCTAACTCACATGTTGTGAATTAGAGATCCTGAACCTTTGTTTATCGTGAACATTGCTTCATCATTATCTTTAATACAAATTTTCCTTTCCAATCCTTCTCGATTTGTTTTTTTTTCTTTATCATAAGGCCGACCATAATCACCGAGTGATATCCCACAAACTGATAACATAGGTGATTTGGATTGTAACAAATTTGGTTTTCTCCAAACTCAAGCAATGTTGAGTAGTGAATTAGGTCAGCCCCAAATTGTTGCTTTTTAAACTCTTCCAAAGCCTCTTCTTGGGTATTGGTCCTTTTGACATCTGTTATCTCTCTTTTATTTATCTGAATTTTGCTAGGACGAGGATCATAATCCTTGCAATCAAACTGCTTATCAAATTCTTTGTAACCTATGTCTTTTTGGATGTAGGGCATGCCATTCTGAGCTGTATATCCATAGCAGTGATGACTCGGTTTACCAAGAGGACCTTTCCCAAGGAGTGCTGGGTTACAGTGTGCACATATATGCCAAACACATAGGGGAACAAACTTACGCTTCTTAACACTAACTAGATCAAAAGCTACATATGCTCTACAAAGATTGTGTAACTTCTTATGCCTAATTTCACTGGAGATTTGGTCCTAGTTTCTCCCCACGAATCTTAAGAACTTCTCTTTAGATTCCTAAAGAAAAAAAATTGTAATTAAAGATCTATTTATAAATAAAGGTTGGTTTATGACTTTTTCCGATTTATTATTCATCCAACAGAAGATAGCAACCAAGCCATAATCATCTAAGAGAAATGAACCTTCTCTCTTATTACAGACATCTTAGGGTAATTTGATAATTGAGTTAACCTCCTTCAAGCTTGGGACGCAGATTAATTCTTTGTAGCTTGACCTCCAAAGTGCATCAAGCTCACGAGATCTTCTGCAGACTTTCTTTGTTGTATTAGTTCCACCTCACAAGAAACAAAACAAGAAAGATTATGAGAATGTGTGAGAGAATGTACAATGTAGTATTAAGCTAGTACCTATGATTGCTCATGGCTGATGACTTCAAACTATATCTCTAACAAAGCAAGGTCTTTAACCTGTGGGATTATTATTTTTAAATATTGTTCCAACCAAAAAAAAAAATGCATGAGCTTGCTAAGCAAAAACAAAACATTTTTCTTCAAATTTCAGATATTTCCAAAAACATATTGCTATATAAAGAGCTAGCATGTACATAAATCTCAAAACTATGAGGAAACTATCAAAGTCGAAAGATTCACCAGCAAAAATGAAACAAACACATTAATGAAAGCGATTTCACTTATAAAAAATTGCATAATCATTTATTTGTGTGTAAGACTAATCAGATGGGTAAAGGATGGAGGTTTTACCGTGTTGGTTCTCAAGTTCTTTGAAAGGTACAAGTTCAGATACATATTCAGTTTCAGAAAGTGTATAATCAACTTATCATGTTCTTAAGACTCAAACTTTTGAACATGCATCAATAAGGCATCAACTATAAAGTCACATAGGTAATCAATGATGGTTTGTGGTGGTTAGTTCCTTCAGTCTAAAATCTGCAGCATATTTAGAACCAAAAGTTTATTGAAGCTCAATTTGTATGTTCACTCAACAAGGTTTTAGCTAAGTTTCAGTTCTAGGCACTAGAATCGTTTCTGGTTAAGTTCTTGTGGAATTTATGTGATGCAAACTTGTGGTCAAGAGGATTAAAGGAACAACTAACAAAAACTCATAAAGTTTCAGTGATTAGGGGATGTCTTACTGATTAGGTTGGTGAATGAGTTAGTATTTGCAGAAAATTAATATTAAGACTGAGAAGGATTACAAATGCAACTAGATTCAAGGGTTTTAGAAATCTTTCTAAGGTGGAGCTATAAGTATGCATCTTCAGGTCATCTTCACGTTATCCATTCTAGATTTCAAAGAAAGGGGGAGAAATGTAGGGTTAAGAGTCTAACCTTTTCTAAAACCTCTTCCACTCCAAGAGATTTCCAAGAGTTTATAATTTTCTCCAAATGAGGTTTGAGTTTGCTCTTCGTTACACTTTAGTTATGTTGGAGATGTTACAATTCACACACACTCTTATTCTTCATATTATTCGTCATGTTCTTCAACTTGTCGAAAATGTTATGGTTCACGTTATTTATTCTTTTCCATGGTACACTATTTCCCAAAAAAATCTTTGATTACTGATGCCAAAAATATCTTGGCAAGGATACCTTGGGGGCACAGTGCCGACGTTTGTGAGCATGATATATGCACGACATTAATGACGATCACTTCATTATGCACCTATGACGACAACGATGGAGAATGAAGGTAATTTTTTTAAAAAATTTATGAGATAGGATTATTGAAGACAATCACGAGAGAGAGAGAGTTGAATATGGGCCCCAAGGAGAGTTTCTTGATTAGTTTTCCAAAACTTGTAAGATGCTCAGTTCTTCTTCTTCTTCATGTTCTTCATCACATTCTTCTTCATATTCTTCAACTTTGTCGGACACGCTATGGTTCACATTCTTACTATTCTTCTTCACGTTTTTCTTATTCATGTTCACATTCTTATTATTCTTCTTCATGTTCTTCTTCTTCTTTATGTTTTTCTTCAACTTTGTCGCATACGTCACAGTCTATGTTTTTCTTCTTTAACTTAGTCGGTGATGTTACGGTTCATGTTTTTTTTTCTTCAACTTTGCCAAAGGTGTCACGGATCATGTTCTTCTTCTTCTACTTTTTTGAAGACGTTATGATTCATATTCTTCTTCTTCTTCACATTTTTCTTTTTTTTCTTTTTCTTCAAATTTGTCGGAGAAGTTACAGTTACGTTTTTCTTCTTCAATTACTTTCTGAATGACATGTTTTATCTAGATTACAGAGAAAGACATGTTCTCAGTTACTTTCTGAATTGTTTTGCTTTTGAGTAAGATTATAAGGTCCCTAGATATTAATGCATTTTTGCCAAACCAAAAGCAAGATGCATGAGGTTGCTAAGCTTCCTAGCTCTAAGAAAATAAAGAAGTGATTTTTAGGAGAGAAATGTAGGGTTAAGAATCTAACCTTGTCTATAAGCTCTTCAATTCCAAGAGATTGTTGATATCCTCTAAAGGTTTGAGTGTACTCTTCTTCCCTCAAGTTACAGAAACAAATGAGGTTTCGTCTTGACTACTTCGTTCCTAATATATAGACAAATGAAGTTTGGTACAGAGTTACAGAAGCTTTGTAGAGAGCAAAGAGAAAAATAACATTGAAAGTTTCAGACTTTCAAAGGTTTGGTCTCTTTTGTTCCTAAAAGAGATACAGGTGAAACACATGTCTTATTTGCGTTTTGAAGAACGAAACAACACACAATTTAAAAGAAAAGGAAAGCACTATCATTTTCGGATGAATGATTGAGATACTCTTAATTAAAGAGAATCATTTATCTTCATTGATTTTATTTACTCTCTTTACTCTCATCCCTTATTTTGTTCCACAGTTTTTCCTTGTAATTTTATTTAAATGAAAATTTTATCTATTAGAAAATCAATTGTTGACTTGTTTATAGTCCTTGTAATTTTCTTCTTATTTTTCTTCACCATTTTCTTATTCTTCTTCACGTTCTTCTTCTTCAAGATCTTATTCAGCTTTGTCAGAGACGTCATAGTGCACATTATTCTTCTTTACAGTTCATGTTCTTCTTTTTCCACTATAACAAATATGGGCGTTGTTAGCACACGATAAACGTTATAATACGTGATCTATAGCGTTTTTGTAAATGCTATGTCATCCAGAGCTATCTTTGCTCCCTTATATACTCTAGCATTTTTTTTGTATGCTATTATTTTGGACTTTATAATAGTGTGAGTTTTTTGTTATTACATATTAATATATAACATGTATTTAATGATGTAATATATTATTATAGTTTTTTTTGTGTACTGTAAAAGTATTTCCTATAACTATATATTGTCGCTGTAATATTTTGAACAATGACTATATATATGAGCTACGAGGTTATGCTATATATTCCAGTCCAATAAGCATATATCATCATCGCTGTAAATATTTTAGTTGTTGTTCCATACAAAGCAAAAACTGAGATATCAATAAAGCAAAAACTCGTAAACATACTCGCCACAACATAGCTCTATGTGAAGTCTTTATTTTTATCTAAAGATGTCTGGAAGTGCAACTGAGAATCAAGACATTTGAAACAAGTAAGAGAAAAAAGGCATATTTGGAGATAAATATGTCATATCAACATCGTTTCTTGTGGCCATGAGTGTGTGGAGAAGAAGATACTCTCTCCTAGAAAATACAACATTTTAGTCAAATATAAGAATTAGGGAAACATGCCGTAATCTCCTTTTTTTCACCTAGAAACAACATTTTAATGAAATATATATATATATATATATATATGTAAGTTTATAAACATTAGGAATAGTACTATAGGGCAGAAATCAAAAATGGCTGAGACAATGAACGCATAATACTAACAGCTGAAATCAAATTCAAGCCAAATTCAGTATATAGGGCAGAAATCGCAATCCTAACGATCAAGTAAATCTGACCAAACAGTACATATAAATTAGAGAGCTTCTAAATTTTATGAAATCACCTGAAATTTCTTAAGCTTTAAGTAGTTGCTAAGGATGATTGTTTTGATTGACTTCATATTCATCTCTGCACGAGACAAGATTTTGTCCAAGTACGAGACATAAAAATAAATAAACCTAAGAATACTCTAGCTGAATAACTCATAAAAGGAAAAATTATATACCTCCTGGCAGCGAGCAATAGCTGTCTACATATAGTAATTGTATTCAATCAAAGAGCAATCAGTGTTATAAGCCAAATCAAAACTACTAGTTGGTTTAATTTTCAAAGCCTCCAATGCTCCTTGCACTTGATAAGCTCTTCCAGCTGAAACGAAACATGCAACGAGATTGATCTCTAACGTTTTAATATTGAACTTGTTCAGTTTTTGATACCAAAATTTAGGATTCTTTGTTGAAAAGGAAGGCTCCTTTCTCATATAACCAGTTGAAGTGCAAGGGTTGCATTTTCCTAGAGCCAAAAGAGACAATAATGTCAGGAGTCACACATATAGAAGTGTAGATCTTATAAGGCAGATGTACTCTATGTCATTCATTACCCATGAGCTTATGTAAGACCAAACCGGATGGATCGAAAGCATCCAACTAGGAAAGAAACATACATACTCTCCACCATATACTCTTTGGAAGCATACCCTGTTGATTTACATGGTTTGCAATTCATACATAGATGAACAAAGTTCTAATAACTAGTAAAAGATTTTCATTAACCTTAGTGATGAGAAACTCCATGTACATAGACCACTGATACACTTTGAACAAAACAAATATCAAACTAGATTATGATGTATTTAAGAAACTAACAACTAAGCTTCTAGTAGAAAGCAAAATTACAATAATTAGAAAGGGAAAAACACATGCACAAGAAAAAAAAAGAAAAGGGTATAGTAATCTTTCCAACCCTTTGAGCAATTCGATGACCACCTAAGACATCTTTAAGTCTTGCCTTCACTTCTCTCTGCTTCTGTTCCTTCACACCCTAAATTTCAAAATCCAGTGACAATGATGTAAGAAGCAAGCCCCCATAGCAAATCCAAGTCTTTTCAAAGAGATTCTAAACACAAAAACAAATAGATCCTATGCATATAAACCTAAAAGTGGCGAAACTACTATGAAAGTAAACAAGTAAAAGTAAGAAGATGGAGAAACCTGAGTGAGCTTAGCGTTAGAAAGCCCTTCCATGTAAGCTCTTTTAGCATAATTTTCAATTACAAATACATCGTTCTTATACTAAAACCAAATATTGTCTTATTGTCTTGAACAATCACACGTCGTTAAAAGATGGACATAGAAAGAAGAGAATAAACGATGGACATAAAAAAATTCAAAGAACCAAATAGAACTCCATGTTCTCAAACCTAGAAATCAAACAAAGTTTGCAAAGAACTAAAGATTTAAGAAATACAAACAAAATTAACCCTAAATATATTATTTATACAACTACTACTTACATTATCAAGTTTTTATACAGCTGCTTCGACAATCTTCCTTTCAAATTTCGACCTCGCAAAACAAAAACGAAATTAACGTATGAAATCGAAACCCTAGGTCAAAATCAAGCTTCTATTACGAATCTCAAATTCACAAATATTGATTTAAAAAGGAGATATACATACCAAAAAAAAAATCAATCTTCTCTTTCGTCGAACCCTAAATAATACTAACACGAAATCGAAAAGAGATCAAACCAAACTCAAAATCGAAGATTTATAATAGAAGAAAGGAAGAATAATAAATTAAAGGCAGAAAATAGAAGAGTAGAAGTTGCAGAAAATAGAAAAAAGGAAGAAGTCACAAAAGTAGAATAAGGGTTTTCTTTGAGAAACCGCGAAAGAGTGAAAATTTTTAGGAAAAATGACTAAGTATCGAAATAATTCTCTCTAAAAGTTTTTTTAGTTTTCCGCTCTGCTATTATTAGGCACAACGTTGAAAAAAATGCTATTATAAGAGAACCAAATTCTGAAAACAATATACAATAGCACTTCCAGAAAAAACACTATGATATAATGCTAATAATATCCATATTTTTGTAGTGCTCAACTTTGTCAAAGGTATCATGGTGCACGTTCTTCTTCTTCAACTTTTTTCAAGACGTTATGATCCATATTCTTCTTTATGTTTTTTTATTCTTCTTTTTCTTCAAATTTTTTTGAAGACGTTCCAGTTCATGTTCTTCTTCTTCAGTTACTTTCTAAATAAAATGTTCTATCTAGATTACAGAGAAAGACATGTTTTCGGTTATTTTCTAAATTATTTTGCTTTTGAGTAAGATTGTAAGGTCCCTAAATATTATTGCACTTTGTCAAACCAAAAGCAAAATGCAGGAGCTTGCTTCCTAGCACTAAGAAAAGAAAGAAGTGATTTTTGGGAGAGAAATGTAGGGTTAAGAGTCTAACCTTGTCTATAAACTCTTTCATTCCAAGAGATTGTTGATATCGTCTAAAGGTTTGAGTTTGCTCTTCTTCTCCCAAGTGATAGAAACAAATGAGGTTTAATCTTGACTCTTAATTTTGTTCCTAAAAAAAGAGACAAATGAGGTTTGTCATAGAGTTACATAAGTTTTGAGAGCAAAAGAAAGAGACAAAGGATGTTTGTTCTTACCCTCCCAAATTATAGAAGCTTTGCTGAGAGCATGAAAGTTTCAGACCTTCATATGTTTTGGTCTTGACTCTTTTGTTCCTAAAAGAAAGACAAGTGAAACGCATATCTTATTTCGTTTTGGAGAACGAAACAACACACAATTTAAATGAAATGGGAAGCATTGTCATTTTCGGATAAAAGGCTGAGATACTCTTAATTGAAGATAATCATTTATCTTCATTGATTTCATTTACTCTCTTTACTCTCATACTTCTCATCCCTTATTTTGTTCCTCATTTTTCCTTGTAATTTTATTTAAATGAAAATTGAATTAATTAGAAAATCAGTACTTGACTTGTTTACGGTCTTGGACTGAAAATTACATTAAAACATCATTCGGTTCATAGAAAAACCAATAAACCAGTTTATAAAGTTTATCAATTAAATTAAAAAATATCTGTTCAATGAATTGACTCAATTAAATCAATTGGTTGAATTAAAATTTCATATGTTCAATTTGATTATATTGGTTCAATTAAACTTCATCGGTTCAATTAAATTTTATCAGTTCGATAGCATAATTCATTGCTTCAGTAAAATTTCATATGTTAAGTAACATAATTCATTGGTTCAATACAATTTCAATGATTCAGTAACATAATTTATTGGTTTAGTAAAATTTTATCGGTTTTGTAACATAATTTATTGATTCAGTAACATAACAGAATCTTCAAGTTTGGCGGAAGATGCCAAAACTCTAGAAGGGATTCTAGTGTCTCAGGCTAAATATGTTGACCCTAACGAGATAGCTGCGGTAGGGATTAAACACCGTCATGAGGTTTGTATTAAAGATTTTGAACTCGTCCCCCTTCCACTCCGGGGTTTTAATGAATATTGTTCAAATGACGATATTATTTTTCTAAAGGTTGCCAATGGGAAGAGGCAGGAGGAAGAAGAACTTGACAGAGATGAGTGTATCAACATTGACTCGTATATCCTTGGTATCTTGCTCTCCTCTTTTTTTTTGCTAGTCCATTTGCTAGGACTTCTTTTTACTTTTGTAATTGATGCCGATATCGGTCATGTTTGTTTGGACCTTTGTAAAACTTCTCCATATTAATGAATGGAAATTAACTCTGCTGTTTTTCTAGTTTCAAAGAAAATTGCAAAGTTAAAATTGCAAGAAACTTAGTTTCGTCTCTTAGTCGAAAAACTAGGTTTCGATTTAGGACTTGCGAGAAACTAGGTCACAGCTTACTGTATGAAAACAAAGTTTAGATTTGCGAGAAACTAGGTCTTGACTTGATTGCGAGAGTCAGATCTCGGCTTATGAGATGCAAGAACTACGTCTCGGGATAAGATTAGTTGGGAATTAGGTCTCAAATTTTAGGGATAGACCCGCGGTTTGGTCCTTAATGAGAATAAATCCCGTAGGCTCTTTTATATTTTGTGAGATTTTAAGATTTTGGCAAGATTTTAAGATTCATGCGAGAATTTAAGACTCGCCTTAGGTTGTTTGAGGTTTTAAGACTCGCCTTAGGTTGTTTGAGGTTTTAAGACTCGCCTTAATCTGAGCAATATTGTAAGACTCGCCAAGATTTTACGACTTGGCTTAGAGACTAGGGTCTTGGCCATTGTGAAATATACAATTTTTTTTTTTTTTTGCATTGTTGAGATGGTAACATCTTTTGCTTGAATACTTATAAGATTTTATTAAGAAATAAGGGTATCTATAGCACAACAGTTTAGCAGTTTTAGTGATTATGCTATGGTTGTGGTGTCAAGGAGTTTTAGATAGCGATTATGTTTTTGTAAACATTATCTTATACTGATACTAATTAAATTTTGTGTGTTTTTATAAAATTCCATATGGGCCGTGTTCTTTAATAACACTATGATATTTTAAAAATTGTATCATATGTGTTAGGCGGTAAAACACACACATAAGTGGGAAACTTAGTAAAATATTGCATGGTTTCTCTTACTTAGTTTGCGATTTCATGAGTTTCGTTTGTCAATTTGAGTTCTAATAGGGTTATTTCCTGTTAATTTGAGTTTCGATTGTCTTTTATCTTTTAAATTAGAAGTAGATTTGAGATTGTGACCAGGTCGAGTTGGATTTAAAGTTTTTATTCTTCTTCAATCCCGATAGCTCTTATTCTTCTTCTTGTTTTTAATTATCTTATAGTATTTGGTTTCTTTATTTTTTTCGATTCAAATTCAAATTTCTACCCGTTTAGATTCGAAACAATTCAAATTTAGGCTTTTTCGATTGAATCTATTTTTCGATTTCGAGCTCTGGTAAATATATATGTTAGATGAACTGATTTTGACTTTGTTTATTTTTTATTATGTAGTTCGTTTCAAACAATGGAGAAGAATCTCAGTCTCAGATTAAACTCGTTTAAATTTACGTCGTTTCTTCTTGTTGTTGTTCTTAATCTTTTTCTAATCTTTATTATACTTATAGAATCTTTTTGTTCCTTCAACTATAAGTCGATTCAAACAATACTTGCTGCCATTTTATATTTAGTTTGTCATTTTTTTCATATAGATTAACTCACAGATTTTTCATATAGATTAACTAATATCTTTTTCATATAGATTAACTAATAACTTTTTCATATAGATTAACTGATAGCTTTGTATTTTCAGATACAAACAATACTTGCTGATAGTTTCTGAATCAATGTTAATATAGATAAACTCATAGCTTTTCATATACTTGTTTGAATTTTAAAAATTTTTAATTGCAGAACTAATCAGATTTCCTATTATTGCATAATATCATTTTTTTAACTCGTTTGATTGATCTATTGTTGATTTGTTTTTGTAGTTCCAATTCAACTAAATAAAACAAACTTAATCAGGTATCTTACTCAAATACAATTCTACTATCATATATAGTTATGTTTTGTTGTTCAGTCTGAATGTGACTCAATCTATCACCTAAAGTGTATGCACATTGGCTTGGAGCTGTTGTAAATTGGATAAAGTGTGGGTCTGGTTACCAAGATATTAAGTTGATTTCTCTTACATATGTCTTATAATTACTATATTCCACATTCATTACTAAATATTCTGGTTAATTGACTTGATACCTTTCTGTGAAATGTCATGAATAGTCTCAAGTATGAACAACGGATAACTAAGTTTGTCTCTTATTCATCAAGGTGTTTGAGTAACCCATCATAGATGTTCTTCCCTTGTGTTGATTGTCGAAACATTTGTCATCAGACAAAAGAGATAGTGTTGGAGCATCTAGTTATTAGAGGAATGGATTACATATATAAGAGAGGTAATTGTTGGAATCTACATGGGGATATAAGGAATGACAAGTCAATTAATGTGGAAAGGTCTGAATATGAGTCTTATGAATTGATTAGGGCTGCTTTCCTGAGGTCTAATAAGCCAACTGGCTAATCAACCATCTAAACATCATAGTGTACCCGAGTTTGAGGATATTGACAGGCAAGAAGAATCATATTTTAGAAAGAAATTAGAGGATACATAAGCTCCTTTGTATTCTACGTGTGTGTACTACACCAAAGTGTCTACCATCATGGGACTTTACCGGATAAAGGTCAAAAGTGGGATGTCAAAGAATTACTTTGACCAGCTTCTGGTGCTTATTCATGACAAGTTACCTGCATAAAATGTCCTGCCAAAGTCTACAGATGCAATTAAGAATTTTTTAAATGCTTTTGGATTTGGTTATGATGTGATCCACGCATGTAAAAATGATTGTATCCTCTACAGGAATCAGTTTGCGGAATTGATTAGCTGCCCAAGATGTAGTGAGTCAAGATGGGAGAGGGATAAACACATACGTGAACAGAAGAAAGGAATTCCGGCAAAGGTTCTTTGGTATTTTCTGATAAAAGACAGGTTTAGGATGATGTTTAGATCAACACATTCAGCTGAGAGTTTCCGGTGGCACTTCACTAATGTGACCGAGGATTGTTCCATGCGTCATCCAGTGGACTCATTGACTAGGGTTCAAGTAAATAGTATATGGCCAGAGTTTGCTATGGCATCGAGAAACCTTAAACTAGGTTTGTTTACTTATGGGATGAATCTATTCTCCATTCAATATATCAAGTACAATATATGGCCATTGTTCCTAGTCAACTATAATATGGCTCCAACTGAGTGTATGAAAGTAGAGAATATAATCCTAAAATTGCTAATACCTGGACCAACTGCACCCACCAACAATATTGATGTTTACCTCCAACCGTTGATAGATGATCTACATGATTTGTGGACTGAAGGTATTCATGTGTATGACTCGTTTAGTAAGGAGAGTTTCACTCTTAGAGCTATTTTGCTACGGACTATAACTAATTACCCAGCTCTAGGGACATTAGCTGGATGTAAAGTTAAGGGGAAACAAGCTTGTAACGTTTGTGGGAAGGATACACCGCATAGGTGGCTCAAGTTTAGCAGAAAGTATGTATATATGGGAAATAAGAGGAGGCTTCGACCTGGTTATCCTTCTAGACGTAAGAAATAGTGGTTTGACAACACTGTTGAGTCTGGGACTACAAAAAGAATTCAGACAGGAGCAGAAATTTTTGAGAGTCTTAAAAGATTTTAGGAATAATTTTGGTAGACCTTTAGACAAGAAATGTAAGAGAAAAAGATTGCTGCATATGATGATGATATGGCTTTAGTTGAGGAATATGAAGAAGACAATGATATGTGGAGGTAGAGAAAATGGTCAATATTTTTTTATTTATCTTACTGAAAGGTTAGTAGATTATTCATTCAGTTTTCTGTATGTTTTCACTATGAATTACTAACATTTGATATGTCTGATAAATATTTATACTTTTTGTGGCAGGACATGCCTGTGAGACATAATATTGATGTAATGCACGTTTAAAAGAATGTCTTTGACGCTCTATTATCTACTATGACGCATTCTGGAGAATCAAAAGATGGATTAAAAGCAAGGAAAGATCTAGAAGATATTGGAATTCGAACCTACTTGCATTCAAAGGTACGTGGGAAAGGAATATACTTACCACCAGCAGCTTATTGGTTTTCTTAAGAAGAAAAACGTAAATTCTGCTTTAAGGCTACCGGAGTTCAGAGGCCCTGAGGGGTATTGTGAAGAATAAAAACGTAAATTCTTCTGTTGTCACTGTTTGACATCATGTTCCATCTTCCAGTACATTTAGCAAGAGAAGCATGATTATGTGGCCTTGTACACTTTAGATGGATGGATCCTATTGAGAGGTAATATTTGTAATCTTGTTACATTAATAGTATCTATAACAATTACTTGTAATAAATTTCTATAATTGATATATGCATGTATATGAAGACACAAAGGCGTATGCTAAAACTTTGCAAGGCCAGAAGCTTGTATGGCTGAGGGATACTTGGATGGTGAATGCATTCCATTTTGTATGGAGTTTTTACAAAAATATGTTCCGATTCAAGCAGTTATTAATCGAAATGAAGATATTGACTCAGATCAACATGTCATTGATGGTAGGCCACTGCATAAGGGTAAAGAGAGTACTTTTACTAATAAGGAGGGAGACATAGCTCATAGATATATTCTTATGAATACAGCGGTGATGGATCCATATATTGAGTAAGTTAATAACTGACTTAGTATTTGTAACTTAGTAATTTGACTTCTATTACTTATATGCTTGATTAATAACTTTGTACTTGAAGCATGATACACTTGGAAGAACTGCAAGCAACAGATGTAAGATGCGCGAGAAATGAAACACTCTTGTGGAGATTTCATACAGAATGGTTCTCACAGATGCGTCAATAGAAAGAGTTCAAATCTTTGATTATTGGAAAGTGGGTAATGAGTATATTGCCAATGGTATATTGTTGTCAACTTACCCTAAAGAATTGGTCAACAACATTCCTCTGGGACCGAATGTTAAAGCTGTGAGGGTCGAGCTGGTGGTGAAACTTGATGCTTATTTGTGGAGACCTATTCCTGATGTATCATTGATTGGTTATGCACTGAAGGAGACCATCACATGGCCTATTACTAAGACATAGCTACATATTGCACCTACATTGGATAAATTACCCAAGAGATCCCATCAGGTTAGTAAATACTCGTTTAAGTTAGTAAGTCAGTAGATATTTGATCTGAGAAAATTAATCTGATGGAATTATTTGTTTCTTGGACTATTAGAGTGGTGGTTTTAATAGTACTGGTTCAAGAAAATGTGGGAAAAAGAAGTGCATTATACTAGATTGTGAGAACTCTGGACAAAGTGTTGTAATACGTCGTGTGTGTTCAACTGATCCAACAGACAAGGTACATTTTGTCCCTTTACCTCCCAATGCTAGCACATTATGGGTTTAGGTTTCGAAGGTTGATGATGCGCGAGTCTGGAAACCAACCTCTGAAATTGAAGTCATAGCTGACGCAGTAGGAACCATCGTGGCTTGGCCTACTGATAAAATTACTTATCTCTAAGACTTGAGTTGTAGTATGGTTGCACTAATAGTATTATAGTATGTTGTAAACTTATACTTTTTTGTTTGGTACATTAGACTTGAGAGCAGTATGTTATAACATTGTGTGTACATTGATGTTTACAGATTCTTGAAGTACGTTTAATATCAATTGTGGCAATTCGGCAAAAAATTTGTGTATTTTTTTATTTTTTTATTCAAAATTTAGGGTAAAATATAAATGTAAAATTACTTACAATGTAATAATAAAATTACTAATGGCTACAACAAAAACGTTGTAAATAACATTTTTTCGTAATAAAAGGAAGCATTATTGTTATAAATATAATTACATAATAGAATGCGCTATGGAATATAAATATTGGATAGCAACAACAAAAACCACTAACTAAAAAGTCTATGACCCAACGCCGAGATAGCGTAGTTTCAGTAGTAGTATCGCTTCAAGTTGATGAAATTTCAGCTGCCTGGATTCGGTTCTCCTTCCACGGTGGTGAATTCGTAAACTTTGGGTTTCACTACTTTACAGATAATGTAAGGCTTTTCCCAGTTGGCGCCGAGTTTTCCTGCATTAGGTTTAGCAGTTTTCTCGAACAGTTTTTCTGAGTACCAGGTCACCTTTAGTAAATCGTCGTCCTTGCACTACATGGAAAACACGTATTAATTGCGCCCATAAATTGTTATCTACAAATACAATAGCATTAAGTTAAAAGCTATGTCATCGCCCGCGATATAAAGTCTTGCACTTTAGATAGTGTATTTTTTATATGCTATATTATAATGATAGCATTTATGTTTCTGCAATATGTTAATTTACAATAGCGTTTTACTTTCTTAATAAGTTATGAGGTTATTTTACCATAGCATTATATACAGTATTATAATTAGCTATAGCATTATGTAAATGTTATATATACATATTTTTGTTCATATGATATTTACATAGCATTATGATTAAATAAAAAAAAATTAGTATTCACATATTTTTGTTTTTCGACCCTAATTTTCTAATTAATTTATAAATCTGATATGAAATTCATAGTTTAAATCAAATACAAAATACCATACTTTAAATTGAAGTTGCAAATTACATAATTTGGAAGAAATCTAGTTCATGAGTAAACCTAGTTTAGTTGTTTCTTTATACTCTTATTCTGGATGACGACCCTTTCCTCTGGAGGACTCTCCTTGTTAAGGAGTTACGTGCATGGTTTTGCATAACTCCATGGTACATTGGATCAATATCTTCTTTGTCTACCTCAATGCGGGTCAAGTTTCTCATAGCTTTCCGGTATTGTTCTCGTGTAAAAACCTCTACATCACTTCCTTGATCATCTGCTTCTTGTAGTAGTTGTTGGCAGAGCTGTGGTATGATTCAGTTGGCTGGGAGTCTGCAGATTCTTACTTTTCCTTGCTTGCATTTCTAATTCAGAACGTAAAAGTAACACCGAAAGTAAAATTAAATATGCGGATTAAATCAGCAAACGAAACAGAGATCTTAAGAAGAGTGACAGATTTTGGAAAAACATAGTTCCAGTATCTGCAGATTAAATCAGTAAACTAAACAGAGATCTTAAGAACAAAACATTATATATTTAACCAAATCGAAAAAAAGTAAAATGATATTACCAAAATCCGTACAAACCTCAGACAAAAACAGAGTCAAACGTCGAAAAAACAACACGAACCCATTGTATTTACGTTTAGTAAGGCCACATAAACATAAACAAAACAACATAATTTATATCAGAATAAAAGAAAACTAAACCAACTAGACAAGAAGAAGAAGAAGGTGAACCATATGTAATCAGCGATGACTTTGTCACTCGTTTCACATCTTAAATTTTAACTAACTCCAGTACAAATAAATCAATTACCTTTGGGAGGTTATGAAGAAATATTCTTCTTGATATCTATTTCAAATGACAATAACGAATGCAGTTAGTAAATTATTCAACTTACCAAGTGAAATTCAGATATTAAAATAACCTAAGAAATATTACCCTATATGAAATCATGAAATGAAGCAAAATCCTGAATAAAGAACATGTAGATCAAAACGAAGTGAATCAGCTGCTATCTAGAAGTAGTCTCATCTAGTGTGTTTGAAGGAGAGAGCTGAAACCCACAACCTTTAGCGTTCAGATTCTCTCCCACCGTTGCTCGTTCGTACACTGAAAGTTAAAAAAGCAACAATATACCTCTTTCATATCGCTCCTTATTAACAATGATGAATAACTAATGATAAAACCAATGAGTAGGTAGGAATGTCATGAAACAAGAAAGAAGTTTGTACCTTAGAAACGGCGAATAAAAAGAAATGGCTTTAACAATTGAGAGAAAATCAACCCTAATTCTCTTTTACGATTCATTGTAAGGGTCGACAGATCTACTAGTTTCAAGTCCAATAGAATTATAGCCAATTAGCATCACTTTCTCTCAAGCAGATCCTACGGTTGAATGGTAGATCCTACGGTTGAGATTATACCAGATCACTAATTCTAGTACTCTCTTTCTATTGGTTTTTTAGTTCAAAATAAGTATTCATTTTCAATTAATTATTTATTGTACCAATTTTTTTAAAAAAATTACAATTATGAAAATATTATATATTTGTTAAGTCATTTAATTTAGAACTTAATTTTTGAATTTTATGAATATTAAAAATTATAAAACAAATTCAATATACACTTAATCTCTAATCTCTAACCCTAAACTCTAATCCAGGTGCTTCCAATCATTAAGCAATACACGTACATATTCCCTCACCAAAGGACCAAGGAGGATGAAAGTGTGACTGATCCTTTACCCACAGGCACACTAAGTGATGTGAATTCAACATCAACCTTTTCATCAATATGTTTAGCAACTCCACACAAATTTGTTGGCATTCTTGTTTTCCTTGTCCTAGCATGGGGTTCTTCAGTTTCAACATCTTCAGTTGATGTTGGCATAGTATCCTCATTCGGCAACTGAGAGATATTAACCTCTGCCTCTTCCTCTTCATTGTTTTGTGTGTTCTCTTCATCAATTTGATTCAAGTTCTCCTCTTCTTCACTATGGTGGGAGATATCTACTTGTTCACCTGCCTCTTCAGCCACTTCTGGAGCACCTTGTTACTGAGTCACAGTAGCAGGCTTATTGTGTCCATGCTCATGTTTATCGGGGCTGGTGCAATGCCTTGTTGACGTTGACTACATCATGTGATTCCCAATGTTTTTTTCTTCATTTTGTTATACCTGAAACAAAACTAACTTATTAAAAAAGTCATACTACAAGATGAAAACAACAATTTCCTACTATTATCAATGGCAGCCCTATCAATCCATAACTAAGACCCCTGCACAATCATCTCTAACATAGAAACTTTCATCATCAGAGGACTAGTTCCCCAAATCTTCATTTTCAGGAACTGATAAAGATGCAACAAACTCCTCTTCTGTCTCTAACTCATGATAACTCCTTAGTGGTGCCTTCATAACTACGGACCACTGTGAAGACTAATCTGTAGAATAGAAGACTTGTTTCGCTTTCGATGCCAAAATATAAGGATCTTTGAGATATGCAGATTGGTTTACATTGAGATTCACAAGGGTAAAACCATCCTCTTCTTTTACACCATTGCTTTTTGTTGGCCCACTTACACTTGAATAGTGGTATCTGGAACATATGATAATCCAATATTATGATCTGCAGGATAACTCCATAGTAAGCAACAATGTCCGCCATATGTCTAGTGTCTCTGGCACTAGATCTGCACATGCTAAATAATATGTAAGTTACACCACTATTTTGAGTCTTACGCATTATGTCCTCAGTTTGAATTTGATGCCCATTGATGATATAACCCTTATAAGTCTGAGCTATATGTCTTGGTCCATAAGTCATCCATCTAAGTACTTCTGAATGTTCTTTTGCATTATCATAGAACTGATGATACAGAAGAAAACAACATGAAATTATTTTTATGTTAAGTGACTCAACAAATATTAAAAACTCAAGAGAACAGAAAAGCTAGTGTACATGTTTCTTCACCCACTATGAGAACCTCTCTCCATGAAGTTTCTAATGTAGAGTTTCATTTCTTACACATCTAACATCATTAGTTTTCAATTATCCCAAGTGCATACTGTTATACAATATCATTATGTCAGTTCTCTAAATAATCATATAAAATGATTGACAAGTATAAGTTATATGATGCATTGAAGTGGTGCATTTACTCTACACATTGAGTCATCACTTTGATATATCTGCATTTTAGCACATTTAGAAGCATCATTTAGTGCATATTTCATCCATATTCATAGCATTCTCATCATTTAGAGTCTCTTTTAGGTTCATATTGCATACATGTTGCATATGGAGTTGTTTAGGTACTTTTGGAACTATTTGGATCATTTTGGAGCATAGTGGACGTGAGGAGCATCATAGACTTGGACTTGAGGATGAAACACAACTTTGGAGCATAATTGGGCCATATTTAGTGCAACTTGCCCTCACCACTCTCCAACAGGCTTAGTCAAGAATTTATGCTGGGAAAATTACCACTCACCCTCACCACTCTCCAACAGGCTGAGTCAAGAATTTATGTTGGAAAAACTGCCACTCGCCCACCTCACTCGTCATCCTACTGAGTGGACCTGTGAGTGAACCTGTTCCAAGACACCCAGATGCATTACTCGCCTGCATGACTCTTTGTAACCAGCGAGTGAACCAAATCCCAGAAGGAAGAAGTTTGACTCGCCTGTCCAACTCGCCGACAGAGCTAGTTGACCTTCCAGAATTATATTTTGTTGACTTTTTCTCCACGTTGATCCTTCTAGGGTTGGTTTTTTGGACTATAAATAGCCTCTTAGCCCCCAAAAATACACTATCCACATTTTTATTTCCAGAAATTGAGATTCAAAGTGTTGTTGTCTCTCTTTTGTTCATTGTTTCATGCTTGAATCTTGAATGATTGATTTAGTTTCAGATTTTGTTTCTTTAATAATTTTTTTTATCTTTCTTTGCTCTTTCTAATTATGCATTTTATTTTATTTTCTGGGTTTATGCATTTTCTTATAAAGTTTGAGTAGATTCACTAGGGTG